>VWPU01015036.1:0-24348 GCA_013398955.1 Callaeas wilsoni
CCGGAGCCCCCTGCCCCCGGAGCGTCGTCCGGCGGGGCCCGCCAGCCCGGCCCCCGGCGCGACACCGACCCGCGATCCCCGCGTCTCCAGCCGGTGGCCCCCTCACTCAGGGAAGGGCGCGAGGCTCCCGCACGGCGCGGTGAGCGCGTGGCCGCATCGCGCCTCGCTGCCAGGTGAGGATCCTCACAGGGCCCTGGACAAGGCGGCTTGTTGTGTGAAATGTGTTGGAGTAAGGATTTGGTTGGATGCTTCGATGGGCAAGTTCCCCGAAGGAGTAGCCGTGAGGGAACTGAGTCAAACAAGAAAAATGGGCCAACAGACATAATACAGTGAAGTGCTTTACATGATATTAAATACATCCATCCTATTCTAGAGGGGTTTTTAGCATGAACCTGTGGGTTGGTCAGCCAACAACATCGTAAGTCATAGAATCGCAGAACAGTTGGAGTTGGAAGGAACCTCTGGAGGTATCTGGTCCAACCTCCGAGCTCAATCATAGCCACCTAAACCAGGTTACCCAGGACTGTATCTGGATGGAGTTCGAATATCTCTAAGGATGGAGGCTCCTCTCTCTGGTGACCACCGATAGGACATGACAAATCAGAATGAAGCTGTGTGAGGGGAAGTTCAGATTTGACATTAGGAAAAAGTTCTCTGAGAGGGTGATCAGCCTCTGAACAGGCTCCCCACTGAAATGGTCATAGCGCCAACCCTGCCAGAGTTCAATGAGCATCTCAATGACACTCTTTGTTATATGATTTAGTTTTAGATATTCCTGTGAGGAGCACAGTTGGACTCGATGATCTTTATGGATGCTTCCAACCTCTCTGGGCAGCCTGTGCCAGTGCTCAGTTACCCTCAGAGTGAAAAGGTGTTTCCTGAAGTTTGGAAGGAACCTCCTGTGTTTCAGTTTGTGCCCATTGCCTCTGACTCTGTCAGTGGATGAGTCTGAGAAGAGCCCAGCTCCATCCTCTGTGCATCCTCCCTTCAGGTATCTGTATACCCTGATGAGATCTCCCTGAGCCTTCTCCAGGCTGAACAGTCCCAGCTCACTCAGCCTTTCCTCACAGGAGAGGTGCTCCAGCCTCTTCATCATCTTTGCAGCCCTTTGTTGGACTCTCTCCAGTGTATCCATGTCTCTCTTGTACCAAGGAACCAGAAACTGGACAGTGCTCCAGATGTGGCCTCACCAGCACTGAATAAAGTGGGAGTATCTCTCTCTCTCAAGCTGCAGGCAACACTTTGCCTAGTGCAGCCCAGGATAATATTCACCTTCCTCGTGGCAAGGGTGCGTTGCTGGCTCACGTTCAGCCTGGTATCCTCCAAGCCCCAGATCCTTTTCTCCCAAGCTGCTTTCTGTCAACACTAAGGTACTTACAGCCTCATTGGGATTGGCTTGATATCCCAACAAAGCATGTCTCAAATGAAGCAGTAAAAACTTGGGTTGGTTGAGCCCTTTGTGAGAGTCACCACCTTGCTGAGTCCACAGCAAGGCATTTCCTGCATGGCACTGCTACCCTTGCAGCTTTTGTAGCACAATTTTGTCAGCTGTTGTGAAGTCCTGTGTCCCTCTGGATCATGCTTTCCAATACTTCAGATTGCTGTCACAGGTTCCTGGTTCCTGGATTGCTGCAACTAAACCAGAGCTCTTTCCAGCACCCAGAACAGCAAGGTGCCAGCAGGGGCAGAGGTGGTTTAACCTACTGTACAAATCCTATCTGCAGTTTTATCAGACCCCTAACTAATTACTTTCTCTCAGCATGGGTAAAGGGAGAGGAATAACATTTTTCTTCATACACAGTCTTTGTTCTGTAATTAATCTTTCACATTAGAGTAGGGAAATCTTTTATTCTCAACTCATCAAGAACCTAAATTGGAATGTCTAGAAATCCAGTCAAGTAAGAGGCAGAAATTCTGCATAAGAAATTATTCCTTACTGCCAGTGGAAATGAATTAATTTTCTTCACAGTATAATTCAACTTGTGTTCATGGAAAACTCAAGAATATTAATCCAAATAGCCATTTAAAGTGGATATTAAAAAAGCTATTTTAAATCTTCGTGGGGACAGTCTCGAGGTACAGCCATATTATAAACCAGCTTTGTAAATGACCCATTTTTTAAATAGAAACCTTTCCCAAAATGATGGTATTAGAACCGTTTTTAATGGGATCCATTTCACAGTGTACTTTAGAATGCAGTCATGTAGCCAGATTGATTTAACTGAGGGAGGTGTCCTATAAAGCAGAGGATAAGAGCCCGGAGCTGGAAGCACCAGGGACGGGCATCTCCTGATCCAGCTGTGCTGTTGTTGGTCACACTGGCTATAGGGTCACCACAGCTTAGCAGAGGCTCATCGCCTGCTGGACCACAGAAGCTGCCCCGGGCTCACATTCTCAGTGAAGGCAGCTATAATTCAGCAGTTCAGCTGACAAATGGGCCCTCCTTAATCTGCAGAAACCAAGTTGCCCGTTGGCCATAACATTTTCCCAAAATTACAAACATTTCTGGCATATGACTCAAAAATCATTGAGGCAGAGATGGAGAAGCTTCTCAAGCAAACAGCAAATCATTCACTACAACTGCAAGTGAAAAGACAGATCAGCACATTTTATCATGTAGTATTTATTCACTATTTTTACTTTTTACCTTAAAAGGTGGACAATACCCTTTTACGGCATGGGATGTAATTTCACTTTTACAACTTCATTGTGAGTTTTCTGCAGTGTAACACTCTTCTTTTAATACCCTACAAAGTCATATCAAGAAAATCCATGGTAATTGCCTATCTTTTAGTAATTTCCAATAGCTCAGTACAGTAATAACAATGATAATAAAATTAATAATCCTTTGGAAGTGCATAGCTCTTCATTTCAATCATCCTACTTCTTCCAAGCATTAATTATCACTCACAGTACTCCTGAGTTATGTAAGTAAATATTGCCTTTCCTTAATAGATGAATAAAATGAAGAAGTGGATCAAAATGGCTTGACTAAGATGTATAGACTCAATTTTCTGTAGATCTTCTAACAATCATTATTCTAAAAACACAGGAAATGTCTACATTGGAACAGAGAAGAGTAAAAAAAAACCCTGTAATCTTTGTTTCCAATTATTTGTTAGAATTTCTTTTCTGTATTGAATTCTTGAGAAGGAGGAGCAAAGTACCAATTGAGAAAGTGGTACACTAATTGCTACACAATAGAGACACTTTATTTTCTTTAACATTGCCTGCCTGGTACCAAAAAACCCCACTGGTAATTGCTAATTATTTTAAATGTTAGCAATCTTGTCTGTACAAAGGATCACACAGTTTTGAGTCTTGCTGATGAGCCCTTAAATCCTGGATATTGAGTCACATCACTTCCTCTGCTGGGACTTTTCCTTCAGCATACTTGAGCTCATCTACCCAGGTTAGCAAGAGCAGTCTTACTGTCCAATGTCTTCAAAAATAAACACTCTTTCCTAGTATTTTTACTTTTGCTCTTGAGCAGTTGCATTAACTGGCAGCCTGTTTCAGTTAATTTGGTTCCCAAATGCCTTTAGCATATTTTCAGGAAAGTGTGTGTGGCAATGCAAGCATGACTCCACATCCATCCACAACTAAACTTCAGATATTACCCAATAGTCATCAAGTTCCTAGGCCTGAGAAGTGCCCAGACAAGTATTGGCAGAATTCCAGAAAATACTTTCTAAGAGAGACAAAAGCAAATAATTTACAATAATTATTTCTCAATCGCTTATAAAGGAGGAAAAAAAATGTGGAATCACTGTCTGTAGAAATCACAGCTGCAGTAAAAAAGGGAAATAGGGTGTTAGGAATCACTATGGAAGGGATAGAAAGCAAAACAGAAGACAGCATTCTGCTGAGTGTGAGTCCATTGTGCCTCCACAAATCTTGAATGCTGTGCATTTCTAGTATTACCATCTCTAAAAGAAAATAGCAATCAGACAAAGAAGGGCAACTAGCACGAGCAGAAATATGGAACAGCTTCTCTATGAGAATAGATTAAATAGACTAAGACTCTTCAGCTTGAAAAAACAGATGGCTGAAGAAGAATATGATAAAGGTTTATAAAACTGTGACAGTACAAAGAAAGCAGATAAGAAATTATTATGTCTTAGTTTTCATAATCCAAGAATGACAGGGAAGCACATGAAGCTATAAAGCAGAAAACTTTAAACAACCAAAAAGACATGCCTTTTTTTTTCCCACCAAATGACTTATAATTAGTTTGTGGAGCTCATTTTTCAGCAAAGCTGTGGATCCCAAAATGGAAAAATATACCCCAATACATTTGCAGTCATTACAGAGCACACTATTCAAAAGTATTAGATATGACTGGAAGAAAAAAATCCATCCATAGCTCTGGTACATGAAAACCGTGTGCTCAGAAAGGCTGTAAGCCAAGGGCTAGCAAAGGGAGGAAGGAAGAATACAACTGGGGAAGTAACTATCAGTGTTTGCACCATTCCCACACTCTTTCCCTAACCTTCCTCATCTGGCCTCTAACAGACAGGGACGCTGGACTGGGTGGACCCTGGAGCTGGCCGTCAAGGCGGGTTCTACTCTAAGGACCTGTTAGAAGACAGAAGAGGGCACCTACATCCATTAAATGTAGTATTTCTTTCCCAGAGCTTTACTGTTGCATCAGCTTGCAACAACCAGAAGCACATGTTCTTGCGCCTAATGGTAACAAAGCATTTGCTGAGAAAGGAACACAGAGGTTACAGTATCCATCAGCAGCTACGAGCCACACTCGGGCAGAAGCACCGCAAGGATGGAGCCTGCGGTAAAGTGTATTCCACTGGCTCTGGTCATTGCATACTCATTTTTTGCTTTGTTCATTGCCTCAATACACTCTCTTTCAAAATGGTGAGTGACTGCATGCAGAGGGGAAGAAAGGATTTTTTTTTTTAAAGTAAGCTTTTATTTTAATAGCATTGATTGGCAATGCTTGAGAGAGGAAAACATCTCTAACAAATTTAAGAAGACTGATTCATTCACAAAAACCCTGTAGCAATAGTAAAAGTACACAAAGGAGCATGCTTTGTGATACAAAAAGCACTCCTGGAAGATACCTTAGCAGTGACTAACATTTTTTCCACATTCTGGGAAGTAATCTGTTTATGATGCACATAACAATGCAAACTGTATATATCACTTATGTCATTGCCCTACTATCAATAAATACTGATAATAGCCATACTGGTTGTTACTACAGTCATGATGGTCTCTTGGTCTAAAACATTAACAAGTCCTTGCTTTTTATGTCAAAAGTTAAAACTCTTCTTGCTAATCCTGTTTTTATTTAATTTTATTTTTCTTTTGTTCCTTTCAGTCCACCTAAGCCATCTGATTAACCACTTCTGTTGGCTTTGGCTGTATAATACTCCCAAATCTTTAGTCTTTTCTACCCCTGAAGTAATTTACCCGATGTTAACTTTACTGTAGACAAAGTACCAGTACTCAAACCCCTGTGTCCTCTTTGGAAAGCCAGTGCAAAGTGGGAGACCCACACTGTATCGTCTTCACCCATTAAGCTGCTAAGGCGAGTATTCAAATGGTGGGACATAGATAGAGGATGCAGGGTTTGGAAACTGCACAGGCTAGACCAGGGGAAAAAATCTCCAACATTCTTATTATAGAGTAAATGCTTCCACAGATTACATTATTTCCGAATACCTGTTCCAATTTCTTTTCTGTTCTTAACTATTCGTTCTAAGACAACTTTCAAATGGAGCTTCAGAAGGAGGGTGGAGCTCTGCAGATCTCAGGCTGCAGGGAGTGCCTGGAGCCTTTCACTGAGGGGAGGTGGTCTCGTAGCCTGCAGGAGATGCGCCGTTGTTGAGAAACTGTCACCGTGAGAAGATGTCACCAGGCTGTGCAGCAGTATAAGAAAAAAATATTTTTAAGGGCGATTGTACATTCGAGGGGGTTGCGCAGATGTTGTAGAGTCTCCACCCTCAGAGGTGTTCAGAAACCTACTGTACACAGTCCTGAGCAGCCTTCTGTAGCTGACCCTGCTTTGAACAGTGGGGTTGGACTAGAGGACTGCAGAGATCCGAGATCCCTGCCAATCTCCACAATTCTGTGAATCTGTTATTCCACTGATTGCAAAAAGGCAACTCCTTTTTTCTTTTTTTTTCTTTTTTTTTTTTTTTAAATTCTGTTTTCTGCTGGTATAATTTCTGCTGGAACATTCTCCTTCTATTTCTTCAGTCACATTCTGTCTAAATTATGTTTCCTACTGTACATCCTTCAAATGATCATCCTCATTAATAAATCAGAAGTAGAATATGTGCTGCTTTCCTATACAAGACCAACTGACATGTTTTCAGTATTATCAAATGTGTAAAATGGGTCAATACTGATTCTTGAATATAATTCCAGCATAAGAACTATGTTGCTTAAGAACATGGTTCTCATACATCACAGATCATGTCATCTTGTAGTATTGATCACATTGTTTCCCGAGGCACTCTATTTAAAGTACCATCACTGTTGAAACAAGTGTGAATTTCATTCACTTGTCTCAAACCAGACAATTTTTAAAGCCTACTGCCAGTTATTTTAAAACCTTATTAATTAAATCTTATTTTAAAACCTTATTAATTTAATGTTATTTCTTGGTACCATGTGGCTGAGCATGCCAGTTCAAGAATTCTTTTTGTGATACCCTCCAGCCTGTACTGCCATTTTCCTTCCTACCATATTTGTGCATTACCAGATGAGCTGACAGGACAAATTCACTCCAAAACAGAGAGAGCCACAATTGATTTTTTTTTTTTGTTGAACTTGCCACAGGACACAATGCAATGTTTATATTGGATTTATGTTTTATGCTGGCCTAGGGAGGACACAATACGTGATCCAGCATAAAGTCCATGGAGAAAAATTACCCTTCAAAATGCTTTGAGTGAATTAGAGCGAGGGAGTTGATACTAGCTCAGCTTTGTATGTCATATGGATGTGGCTTTATTAAATAGATAGTTACAGCAGCTTTACTGTGTCATTGGACCACGTCTTAGTCAGGCTCGTTCTTATTTGTTCTCTTTGTCCGAATGAATCTTGCAAAACCTACTGCCCGCTGTGTCTGTTTTAATGGAAAGTGACAGAAAGCAGGTTTTTTTTTTTCATGTCGTCTTTGGCACTTTCACAGGGCAGAGGAGAGAGAGCTTTAGACACTTTAGGTGGAAAAGGTCTTGATCTCTCTGTTTCAGTGAAAGTTGCAAGCAGCCAATTATTATGTAGATTTAGCTGTTAGCATTAACACCTCCTTTTGAATCTCTCTTTTGTTCTCCGAGTTAGGCATGGGCTTCAAAAGCCTGGAAGGCTTATCTCCGCCCAGCTCCCTTGCTCCTGCCGAGGGCTCTCTGTCCCCGCCGCAGGGGTTCGGTGGCCCCTGCGGTTTGGATGCAGCCCTGGGAGCCGGCACTGGACACCTGGCCAGAGAGCGTGGAGGTGCCGCCTCACCTCACCTCACAGGAGCTGAATACTACACTGACATCTTGCCTCGACTTACACCTCCTAGAAGACTCCCATATTACTCTTAGCTGTATCGTTTTCTTTTCCTTGAAAGCATTTTTAATGTTATTCAATGTAGATCCAGTTCAAAATGCCTCAAGTGTGATTTATATAAACTTCCCCAAATATTCTAATAATTTATAGTTCTGCAGCACTTGGTTCACAGTATTTCTTATAATAATTCTAAAATTCTTGTGAACAGCACACAATAAATATCAAAACTGGATAATCTGAACACATTAATTATTTTTACCATTTACGATAACATTGCTACAAAGAAAGAACAAAAATAGATTGATAATACCTCAAGAACTGGGCTTTTAGATTGCACGTTTTAAAATGAAAGATTCTCTGTAGCTATAGATACCCTTCATTTTAATACAGGCACAACGACAGATACTAGCTGAGGTTCTGACCCTGCACATGATCTGCATTATTATAAAGGCTCTCCACAACAGAGGCGAGTTCATTCATCCTCGATGAACCTGCCATGGCTCCAGGTGGATGAGCAGCTTATTTAGCAGAATTTTAAGATTATCTTTCAGAAATGCAGTGTATTTTTAAATGTTTGTTGTCACAGAGACATATATGAACGTTATCAACCAGAAATTGAATTAAATATTTTCCAAAATATACAACTGACCCAAACTTTCATAGTAAAGTCAAAAAGTAGTCAAAGTTAACAAATAATCTGTATTTGATCCCCATTCCCCTTAACTATCTTTGGGAAGGCTCCTCCAAGCAAGAAATGGTAGTAGTTTAATCCTTTACTGACTTGATTAAACTCATGGTAAGCCCTAGTGTGGTCATTTACTCCAGTTTGTTTGGTTTAGTTTATACAGGCTACTATTCAGTTTAAGCTCAGTGAGCCATTGTTGCTCACACTTAAGAGTATCCACATACGGGTTACTATTGGTTTAATTAAAGCCACCTAATTAAGCCAGAATTTTCATTGTCCATTAGCATTCTCTTACATCTGCATTTTGAGTTGTAAGATTTCAACACTGGGAACTCAAAGTTAAAGTCCCAACGCATTGTCTGGAGGAGCTGCTTAGTGCTCGGCATTTGCAATTCATGGCCTGAGCCATTCATTTTTCCCTCGCAGGCAGTGAGAACTGCAAATGGCCCATCACTTTGGAAAAAGTGATCATTATTTAGAAGTGTAAATGAAGATGCCAGAGGCTAACCTCAGGTTTTGTCTGAAACAAAGACTGGTGTGTCTGGTCTGTAGCAATGGATTGGACATGTCATAACAGAGAAATACCACATTTATCCTCAATATTACATGTTACATGCACCGGAATCATCTTCCTTTTCATGCTCTTCATATTCTCCATTCCTTTTCTAGCTTCTTCCTGACCCAGATCCTTCCTGGATGTCCCTCCCTGACTGAAAGATGAATAACTGAAATTCCTGCCCACTTGCTTCCTGCCAAAATGAGATGGTATTTCCAAAAGCACCGCTTCCTCCTACTGACTAATATAATACAATATCCTACAATACAATTTTGCTTTGCTTGCTGCGTGTTCTGTTTTATCCCACAGTGCTTATAGAATTAAACAATTTCATTACAAAGTGGATAAGATAATATGTAGATCTTGATATGTACAGGCCACATACAATAGCAAAGGAAAAAAAATTAGGAAGAAAACAATAGAGAAAACTGAATGGCTGAGACTCCAGGACTGATGTAACAATTATTGAAAATGAACAATTGCTGAAAATGGTTTCCATACATAATCTCTATTTGCATAAAATTTGAACCAACACCAAAACAAAAACAACAATAACAAAAAAGTCCAGTCACCACGGCAGAGATTGCAGAATGGCTTTCCTCAGTGCCAGGCATTTCCTAGCAGAAATTTCCTGTTCTTGTGCCAGGAGAGGTTTAAACATGTGAAGATGGAGAGTTTTCCAGTTATACAGAAGTGGAAAGATTAGAAACGGATTAAAATATTAACAGAGGAAGACAAGTGGATTGCAAGAAAACACCTCACCTGATGGCAAACAAAATCACACACATTTTAAATCACTGAAGTCTCATATAGACTAGCTGTCAGCATGGATATGGGCATTTCACCCATTTATCTCCACTGATTTCAGAAAAATGTTATGCTTAATTTAGATAGGAATCTTCTTGGAATCCTGATTACAGTGAAATTAAATCTATCACAGTTGTAGATATATTTTCAGTCAAAAATTATAATTTCCTTACACCAATCTCTTCTTTAAATTAACCTACAGTTATGTGACATCCAGAGCAGAAGTGGAGAGATGTGACAAAACCAAATTTGTCATTGTTAAGTCAGTTCAACTCCTGTGCAGCCTCCTGTCCCTCCTTATGGGCTATCTTCCAGTACATTAGCTTTCCTATGAGTTACTCGACACTCCATATTTGCGAACAAATCCCTAGTTACTTCCACTTCAAACAGCATCTCCAGGTTCTGATCCAGAGATGCACCATTTAGTTACTGCTGGTAAAAAGGTGTTATTTTCAGCAGCACATCATGGGCTGACATTAAAGATGAACAAAGCTGGTGAAACTAGGTTTAAAAGTTTTCACAGGGAAATCATTGGATATATATCTACTGGTTATCTGGCACACTCATGTTTGACTTTAATTCTCTCACTATCACTCAACCCAGTTGTCTCAAACTATGGCTAATATAGTGTAGGATTCCTTTAGTATAATTCATTTAGCACTACTGCTTTTTGTAGAGCTGATTAATCAAGCACTAGTAGAAAAACATGAGCCATGGTCTCCCAAAAGTGTTGTAAGCCCAGAGCTGTTGCTTGCTTTAAATTTATCACCAAAATAACTATTCTGAAAATTCTGACATCTATGGCAGGATAAAGTGTTTTGGAGTTTTGAAAATATCTTCAGGACAAAACCCCTCTTTCCTGTCCAAGCTTAGTTGACATGGAGATATACTTCACCAAGCCTAACCGTTTCTGCATTTGAAATGCAGAGCTCTGTAAGCACCCAGGGACAATACTGAGGGCAGCACAGGCAGGCTGCTCCACCAGGGAAGGCACGGACCACGGGAGCTGAGGGTGACAACACAGGCAGGAGTACTGCCTCACCCATGGGTGTCAGGAAGTCGTGTTGGTGAGTCCAGATCAGGAGCAGGTTTGGAGGCAGTGATCAGGGTCAGCCTCAGGCCACTGATCAGCCAGGAGCTCTGTCATGATGAATCAGGTCTGAGGCCAAGCCAGGAAGTCAAGTCAAACGAGGATGGCAAGGTCCAGGTCAGAAGAAGATTTGAGAGGAAATGCAGACTCAGCTGCAGGCAGAAGAGCTCGAACTTAAAAGCAGCTCCCAAGTGAAGGAGAGGCAGGCCCCCTCTCTTCCTTTTCTTTGCAACAGCTCTTACCAGCGAAGAAGCTGAGCTGGACTCAGACAGCCAAACTTTTTTGAGCTGGGAGAAACACTGAATAGACTGAATAGACTGAAGATCCAGCTGGCCAAGATGATAATGGCCAGCTGTAGAATTGCCTTCACGCTCTTGGTTTTGCCCTGCAGGGCAGGTACTCTGAATGAACAAGGAGCTGTGCTCCTAGCTGTCTTCTGTATGTTCTTCTCCTCTAACATCCAGGTAAAGAGAGACAGAAAAAAGAACTAGCACCACTATGGCTGCAGCACTTGGATTCCGCCCCTCTCCCCATCAACAGTGTGAGAATTGACACCACCAATTTCTAAAGTTTCACCTCAGTATTTTTGGGAAGAGACAAGGACTGTACCTACTGATGCACCTAACACTTTAGTACAGCTACCCCCACAAACCATCAGCTGAAGAAATAGCTCTCACCATTCCCAAATTTTCCTCTCCATTCTCAAGGGTTGTTGGGGTCATCCTTATCTTGTTATGTGTATCACTACACTTTTCAGCTACTACTTCTGTCTGTTAAGCTAATGCCTCATTTTTTAACACAAACAACCACCATTCATCTTTGATTTCCTCTCCCTATAATGTTCCTCTTGCATGCAGTTCCTTCTGCTCTCAATCCCTTTTCATTTTCTTCTTTGTCCCCTTCTTCATTTTTCTTTCACCTGCCACCAAACCATGTTATTTCTTTCCACCTAGACCTAGAGAAGTTGTGAATATGAAATTTAACATGGTGAAGAAGCAATTGGATCGTTTCTGGACAAGGATTGAGCGCTTAGACTTCTAGCCTGTGAAAAACAGGCTTATGGGAAAGAAAAATGGGGAATGGTTGTCTGCTGTTTCTTGTAGTACAAGATCTAGAAGGCGAAAAATCAAATTCTCAGGTGGCAAACAAGAGACACTCTTCTATGCAGTGCATAATTGAGCTGTGGAAGTAATTACAAAACGCCATGGGTTTCAAAATCTTACATGATCCAAAGAATAATTAGATAAATTCATGGTTGAAAATAATCTAACAAGTACTATTACAAGAAATCCTACTTCAGTTAAAGGCCTTGGCCTGGATGTGCTAGTGAGAACTTGGTTGTCTCCCCAGGATTAAACCCAGAGGATCGCCTGGAGATGCCAATCCTCCTCCAGGTACATAAGTGGCAGTTGCTGTCCTGGTGATGATGAAAATAATAATTAACATTACAGGGCTAAATAAAATTATAGTTCTGAAGGATACTGCAACAAGGCGGCCTAGTTTGAGAATGGGGAAGAATGCTGGAGACAGAGGCACAGAGTTCCCTTCTAGCATGTGAGAACTAAACCCTATAAAGAAACTTGTGATTTTTGTTTACAAACTTTGCACTTATTAATTTTAAAGGAATAAATACTGGTAAAAGGCACCGGTCTTCATTTATGTAACTCATAAGCAGGCCTCAAAGACTATAATTAGAAAGAGGGAAAAAAGAAGAAAATTAGATTCTTACCATAACCAGTTTTAACTGGGAATGTGTTAATATAAGGTGGTACCTGCTGAACAAAGTAGTTTAATATGAGAAAATAGAAACACATAAGGCTGAGAAAAATATCCAACTTGTCCTGTCCTAATGCAGCATGTGAAGGATGTAATCACATACTTATTTTAGTCATCTTAGTGAGATGCTTAAATGCCCATAGAAAATGCATGAATTTTCAGTTAAAGAAAAAAGCAGTGTTCTGGTTTCAGATGCTATGAATTTGTGTTTAAAATACACTAAAGTACATAGTGTGCATGCTCCAGGATTGCATTCTTGGATTTCTCCAGGCACTGACGTACACGTGCTCCTCCATTTTCTAAACATTAGGTGTACTGAGGTGACACAAAGGAATTCTTCTGTATCCACTACAAGCAGAAAAAATATTAAATGCCAGTAATGAGAAAGTCATTACACTTCACCCAAGACAAATGGAGATCACTATCAATATAAAGCAAGGGGAGAACAAGAGATCTACTATCCTGAAGACATAGATGTCTGTCACTTCCCTAAAGATTTTTCGACAGAATATGGGCCAACCATGAGCTGTACAGATGTATGCTTTGGTTACCTGTGGGAAACACTGGAAAATCCTGGAATCAGGCACCCTGTGTGCCAGGACAGGCAGATGTGTTCCGGACCATCCATGTGTGCACAGTAAACCTCTCTACACTGACTGTTGCTCTGAAAATAAGGCCATCCTTAGGGAAACTGCTTCAGTTAATGCTAAACAGCTGCAATCCAGTTTTGAGTTCAGTGTATATATTTGTAGGTATTTGTAGCCAGTTGTTAGCAGCTGGCTAGCTGCATGCCTGCAAAGACTCCAATAATGTCAAGGTTATTTTATTAACACTGAATAACTTAATGAGTGGATTTGGTTATGTGACACGTGGCTGTATGAGCACATGCAAGAAAGCCAAGCCATCGTATCTAAACCATAAACAAGCTACCCGTCATAAAACAAACATCAGACACACAGTAATAACACAACTGATTGAAAAGGAATGGGAATATGACCTCTTCATTGCACAGTGCTATATTCCTTCACCATAGCCTAAAATGTTCCCATCTGAATTCTTATCATTTGTCATCACAAGGCTGTGAGCACAAGATATTCCCTGTCCGTGTTACATCCCTACCTAGTTCCTATGGGTCATTTACTTCCTAAATGCCTGTTCTACACCACTGATGCCTTAATTCCAGCTCTGTACATAGATTTCCTCCTACTCCTGATAGATACTTTGTAGGTCACTGCAAGCAACAGCAGCAGAGAAGTCATTGGCTTCACTAGTGTAGTAGGCAGAACCCTCCTGCCTTTGGCCCAGCTCTGTGGCCTCCCCTCACTGCAGAGTGGCTGACCACAGTAAGACCTGTTCCCCCATATGGGACAGCTCATGTGCCCGCGCTGTCCCCGTGTCTGGCAGGAACAAACTGAAAGCAGGAGAATGCCCCTGTGGAAAGTCTTTGGCTGAACATGCCAGCAAGTTACACCCACTCCAACCAAACCAAGCCAATGGCAGATGTTTTCTCCTTCCAAAGGGAAACAACCAGCTTCTCTATTTTCCTCTCTCTTTCTTTTCTCTAGGAGAAAACAAATTTTACAGTAGGCTTTTCTTCATCCCAAGTCCACCTGAGTGGTATTTGAGGTTTCTCCCTAACCAGTGAAGGGCCAAGAGCATCTGCAATTTAGCAAACACAGTCCATCTCCCATGGCCAGTGACTGAGGATGGGAGGCAGGGAGGGCTGTGCCACCATCAGCTTCAAAGGTGAAGAGCTCATCCTTCTACCTACCCACACAGATTTTCTGAAAGTCTTTTAATCCAAGGAGGCTTTTTCGGGGGTTGGTATTATTCTAAAAATATTTTAAACTTATTAATAGAGGTCAAACATTTTAAAATTTTATCTTTCAACTTAGAGCTAGATGTTTCTTTAAAAATTCAATTTGCACCAGAATAACCTAGTATTGAAGATAATTAGTATTGCTGACTGCATACCACTTAACTTCATACTGTTCATCAGGAACTGTGGCTTCTCCTTTTTAAAATATCATTTCCCATAAGTCAGCATGCAGTTCTACTGGTATGTTTTTCATTCTTTTCTTTGAATACAGTATAACTTCATCCTCTTCTCATGTTACTGGAAAAGTATTTACAATGGTTTCATAACCATTTGATTTCTTTTATTGAACTTGATAATATTTGCTGTATCCCTTTTCCTAGTAGCTTGACTAGGATCTTTACATCTGAATTTGATAATTTGTCCTGGACTCTGCTTTCCTGTGACAATAAATCCAGGGATAATTATTATCTTATGAGCTTGAATAGAAGCCATCTTACCAGCAATCTGCTGGTGCTCTGAGGGTGCTGAGTTTTACCATGCTACATGGTGATATTCTGGCAGATAATACTCTGTCATAGATATCCCATTGTGTCTAGTAACTGAAGTGACAGTAGATTTCATTTAAGAGTTTTCAAAGACTTTTACCTGAGAAGCTGTGAAGAGAAGGTGGCTGCACAAAAGCAGACAGTTTGAAGAAAAAGGCTAGGCTTCCATCTGATGCCCAGCATCACACACGGATGGCTCAGTATTCCTGGTATCACTCATGCAGAGCTTTGTGCCTGTGATGGTTATCTGGTTCACACAGCAGGAGAAATAAAGTTGTTAAGTTCCTCAAATGTAGCCATTTGAGCTGAGAGACGGAATATTGCAGGGCTTACAGAAAGGTTTGACAAAAGCATGGGTAAGTGCTCATGCTCCTGGGTACAAGGAAGGGAAACATTTTGCAGAAAATGAAGTCAGGAAGACGAAAAAAATTGAAATTATAATGCAGTCAGGAAGATTCCCATTGTTGGAAAATTATAGACGTCAGGATGCGTGAACCAGCCCCAGCATCAGCAGCCACCCTCTCAAGCAATGCGTGTTCCTCAGTGACAATTTCAGGCCAACCTTGTTAGTGTCCTGAAGATGTCAGAAGCCTCACTGGTCCATGTGGCACCCTTGGACAGGTGAGTTTTTCTGGGCATTCCCAGCTGTAAACCCCAGCAAAGGCAAGTTAAAAAGTGTTTGGAGACCCCAGCTCCCATGTGAGCTCCTTAATCCGAGCTGTCTGCTCGTCTCTGGTGAAGCCTCAGCTCAAAACCTGGTAGGCAGCCGAGAGGCAGCTCTGGCACAGCACCTTGAGCTCCCCCACGGAGCCTGTTCTCAGCAAGAGACGTTCTCTGTTTCCTGTCTTGCTCCTCTCTGCCAAGAACTGGATGTCCAGAACTGGATTTAGATGCTTACATGACACAATTTACCTGGTGAGTTGGTGGGATGTGAAAGCTCTGCTAACGCTTGTTTTGGACGACACACGTATCTGAGGCATGGATAAGTCAAAATCATTGTCACGAACTCTCTTGCAGAAACACACAAATACTTCGTATTTCCATACCCTAAGGATCTTTAATTACTTAGATATTAATGACTGAAAACATAGAACTAACTATGGGTTAGGTTAACTATGGGTTAACGCGGGTAACACTGGTGGCTGACATTTGGGTAACTCTGGTGAGTAACGTTATTCTCCACAACCCACGAGGGAATCCGAGACAGGTGGAGGCAGAAATCCAGAGCCCTTCCCCGCCGTCCCGCGGGCAGGACAAAGCCCCGGTGATGCTCCTGCCGGCCCAGCAGGTGTCACCACAGCACCAGGGTCGCTCTGTCCCGCCGCATGACGCAATGCCGGCGCGGGCCGGGCGGGCGGTGACGTCACACCCGCGGCCGGTGACGCAGCCATGGCGAGCGGGCAAATGCCACGGGTGGCTCCGGAGAGCAGGAGTTTGTAGGAGCCACTTGGCTTTGTGCCCTTTGGCCCTGCCACTGTTGCCGTAATTTGTGGCACCGCGACAGGGCAGTGAAGGCTGGGGAGGGCCGGGCACAAGGCACGTGCCCAGGAAAGGTCACCTCCTTAATTGCCTCGGCACAAAACTGGGGGCAAGAGGCATGTCCCTGGGTGGGCTGGCAGGTCAGAGAGGTTAGGTACCAAAGCTCAACTACAGTGATGTCGCAGAGGGTTTGTGGTCAGCTGAAAGGTCTGGGTTCATGCCAGCCAGTGTACTCCTCACAGATAAACCTCCAAAGGCTGGTCTAAATCCTCCTCCATGGGCTGAATGTGGACCTGTGTTCAATTTCCTAGCAAGTTACGCCGCCAAAAAATGCACATGTATCTCTCCAAGCACATCAAATGCAAGACCTTCCCTTCTCCCTGTGATGGATTTGCTCATCTCAAATTCCACAGCGTTTTAACATACATAATTTGGTTAAACAAGATTATCAGACTAATTCAGATTCAAACAGCTGGTTTCTTCCCTAATCACTAGTGAAAAGAATCCTTGCTTTTTGTACTCCTCCTTTCATGGAATTAAGGCTGGAAAACAGGGTAATGCCAAGCTCCTTTGAAATGGGTGCCAACACAAACACTGCTACCATTGCACGTGCACCCTCTGTGCACAAAATCAGATCCTTTCTGGACCTTCAGTGTTCTTGGCTCCATGCTTTTCATCCCTTAACTACACGGAACCCTAAAATATATTTTTTCCTGTGGCACCCCTTGATGGACCGTGCATCGCCTAAATAATTCTTTTGTTAAGAATGCCTTGTATAGTCATTGGCCTCCATATATTTTATCTACCATAAGTTTCGGTGAGGTTAGTTCATGGTACTCGCCTCACTGGTACCAGAGCATCTCACAAGCTAAATCTGGGATTTCAGATCAATTAGTTTTTGATGTGCCTTCACTCTTAGCAGATGGACACTGCTCGGAATATCTTGCTGTTTATCCACGTGAAACTGACTTAACTCAGCCAACACTGTTCTCTCCTGAGTTTTAACATGCCCACTCAATTCATGTACTGAACAGTTAAGCCATGGTCTTCTGGGTTGCTCCCCCTCATTAGCAACCTCCTGGGTGCAAACACTTAACTCCTAAACTCCCAGGAACACCTTTTCAAATGTCCCTTTCATCTACAACCGTTGCGATGCCAATTACTTGAAACAGAGGCAAAAATAATGAAAAGTGTGAATGGAAGTGTGGTTGCCACCTCCAGGGCTCAGCCTCTCAAGACAAAGGGTCACTAAACTCTTCTGGGCTTCACTTTTTCATAGAAGTCCGAGAAGCCCCATTCACAGGTGTTGGAGCAAGGGACCATGTAGTCCTGTGCCAGCAGGTCACCCTTCCCCAGAGAAGCTCTGTAGCACTGATCCTCATTCCTAAGAACCAGCTTCCCACCACATCTGCAGCCACTCCTCAGGGGCAGGTCCTGCAGTGCCTGCTATCTCAATACCAGCAACTTCTGTGCCTAAAACAAGCTTTGCTAAGTAGCATTTTGTAGTCACTCTTCCGGAGGGATTTTCAAAATGCTGTCTTCAAAGTCAGTCATTCATTTAGGTTTGTTACACCTCCCTAATATCAATAATTCCTCCATGGTGTGGTCTTGTCCTCTTCCTCTGGACATAGCAGGACTTTCTACTCAATTATTTTATTTTCTTCTCTTTAATGGAATCCAAGAAGAGTCCAAAGCAAATCTGGAGTATTTTAGATCATCTGAGATCAGAGAGGAAATACCATTCTAGGATCCTCCCATGTGTCCCTCATCTCTATACGCTTATGCATGACAACCTACCACACACTTTTAGGGTACTGTTGTACTTTGGAAAGACTGCAGCATCTGTTCTATCCAGGACTAGGTTACCCTCTTCAAGAAGGAAAATCACACCATATCAGCTAAAGCATTTTGTTATTGGAGATGCAAGGGAAAAATACTGGGAAAGAACATCAGCTTCCCAGAGAAGAACAATTGCTCCCTGCTGGGATGAAACACAAGGCTCCTGCTTGTCTGCCTCATTATGTGAATTTAGGAAGACTTCCCGTAGCTTCTGAAATGCATCAAAGAAATTCTGAATGTTGTTCATGAAATTATTATTGTGGGCTATGACTGTTCAGTAACTGACAGACAGCCAGATGAACAACTATAAAGAGATCCAGCTCAACGCCCTGCCTGTTTTCAGCCACACAGGTGCTACAGGCAAGCTGGCCTAACTTGACCAACATATTTGGGGTCGGTGTTTTAAATGCCCTGGAAAACATGATCTGGCCAACTGACATATTTGAACTGCAGAAATAGGAGACATTAAACGTTTTTATCACACCTAAGTAGTGTAGCAGGTATCCAGCAGATATGTGAGGTAGCATGACTCTGAGTCATGGTGCAGAGACTGACATTGCTACTTTCCCTTTGAGCTTTGAGGTGCAGAACTGCAACCCAAAGTGTAGATCAAGAGAGAATAAGGTACATCTTACTTTGTGGAAAGTGTGAAGAGCAGGCTCTGACCAGCACTTTGCAGCAGTTACTGCCTTCCACAAATGACTGGGATACGTCCCATCCAAACTGGGCTTAGTTACCATGTCCTCCCCTGCTGAACAGCTCAGGCTTCAAGCTGTGAAATACTAAAGAGGCTTTGCAAAACTTTGCTGGAGACATCTGGCTTTCCACTGCTAGCAGGAAAGTATGCATTTTATAGATCATGCAATATTTGTGATAGTAACTCAGGGAATACTAAAATACATGGGATGTCTGGCAATACCAGCTGTTTTATCTGGGCTATGTTTCCATGTTTGTCTTTAACCACCCCCGGCTGACATAGACAATGGACAGCCATCTATACAGACCAGACTGACACATGATGAAGCACTAATATCCACAGCATAATGCTGTCCTTGTTTTGTGTGTAAGAGTTGACACTTCTCATGTAGAAGTTTGGTTCACAGCTTTTCTAAACTTTCATTTCTAGCAAGCAAATATACAAAGTTCCAGGTCTGAAAGTGGCTTTTACTCATCATGGTTGTGCTGGCTGGCAAGGCTTTAATTTGTCTGTAAAGACAGAAGCTCTGTATTCCAGTCTGAGGACAGCTGTTTATTTAGTGAAGCTACCACTATGATGAGGTGCCATCTCCAGTGTACAGAGTGTTGTTACAGATGCAAACCCAGCATCCCAAGAGGATTCCCAGCTCCCAGACAGGATCTCCAGTCTCCTCCTGAAACAGACCTGCCCACAGGCTTCCTGTCCAAGGGATTCAGCATTTTGGAATGAAATCCTGTTATTCAGTACTCCAAACCCCCTCAGATGTGGTGATCTGGACTCTGCTAAGGCCACCTGTAAGAGTTTAAAGCTGTTGGAGAAGATTAAGGGTATGTTTCCAGAAAAGATCAGGCTGGGAGGGAGCTTTCTTTGTAGACAATTTTGTATGCAACTAGACTCTGTGGAACAAATAGATGTCCTTAAATGTCTTTTCAGTATTCCTGAGTATTATGACAGCAGATCAATTAGCCTGTGGGGTGCCTGAAACTCTGGTAAGAAACACCTTTCTGTCTAAAGGGTATGTTGCTTTAATACACAGAGAGAGGCAATGAGGTAATTTAAAGGGAAAGAATTGTAAATTACTCATTTACAAGAACAAAAATACAGAAATCCTCTGATAAAAATCTACCCTTGCATAACTCCTATGTAAAGCAAACATATTTACCTCTTCACAGACTGAAGGTTGCACCAACAAATGAATATACAGCTGAGCAAATTTTCAAAGATTAAGAGCAATAAATATTAGGACAGGAAGACAGCACAGCAACGCAGTTCAGAGAGCTTGTCTAGAGAAACCTCATCATGTATTAGCAAATTAGACTTATTATTTTCTGTGTTAGAAACTTTCAGAGACTGAGAAATTCCTGTCCATACCTTATACTAAAGAGCACTTAATATAACATTATTAGACTAGAGGCCTTGCTGGAATTGTGAACTCCTTTTCTTTATTTTTCTATTTCTGACCTCTTTCATTTCCTCTGTCATGTCCCAACACCACAAGATGATGCAATATTGCATCACCACCGAATACTGAGACCTCTCTCTGTCAGCAGCCATAAAAACTTGTGAGTTTCTCCACCCCTTAAGAATAACCAGTGATCTTAAAGATCTGTTTACACACACTCTGCTACCACAAGGACTACATCTCTCTCTGACAAACTCATACAAGTGTGAACAGACAAAAAAAAAAGGTGTTCACACCAGTAAGTGGTATTATGTGAGTTTTACATCTCAGCTGATGTGTGTATGCATGGTACAAGAGGAAACAGCTTGCACTCCCACCCCTGTGCTTTAAATACCTATTCTCAAGTATAACAGCCTAAATCAGTAAAATGGGAGACAAAGTCTTCAGCAGATGTATCTCAGAAGGCTTCTGAACACCTGCTGTTTCCTGTTTGTGAGCTTAAGGTGTTTGAAGTGAGGGATTTTGTGCAAAACCTCAATCACCAGGAGCACAAATCTATTAGGAGGAAAGGAAAGACTGAGTATTTCCTGGAGAAGATGGGAAAGAGATAGGAAAGACTCCTCTTTTCCTTGTTAGAGATTTCCTGACTCAGCTCTGCCTACAGAGGTTCATGGAGATAATTTCTGGATCAGGCCACAAGGCTTCTTGCACGCCCAGCAGATCTTAAAAGATTCCCCTGGACCAAGCTGCTAGCTGGGAACCAAGCTTATGTAGGAGACATCTCGGAGAGGACGTAACTGCCTACAGAGAGACACAGAAAGAGCCCATCCTTAATTTGCTCTTCTGGATCCCCCTATTCCCCCAAAGCGTCCTCCTGCTTCCCCAAGCCAATGACCCAGAACCAGCATCAGTAGAGCTGCCTTTCCCATGACATAAAGCTGTGAATGGAGGACAGATCTGCAGGCAACACTTATCTGTCAGTTACATCCCTTTCACAAGCAGCTACCATACCTAGAACATGATGCAAAAGCCAAACTAAAATTCAGCTCACTCCTCCTCTGCTTGTTGGCAAGTTATAGCAAGAAGAAAAGCTTATTTTTGATACCAAAGTTACCATATGATCATGCATATGGACAAATCAATGACAATGATGTTAATACAACTGATCACATATTTACATTATCAGTTTTCACAGCAGAGCTGTAAGATAAAGGGATTCTGTCGATTTATTTTAAATCCTCCTCTGAATGCATCATAAAGAGTTTACAACCCAATTAGAAAATTCCAGCTTATAAATTCTCCAGGAAAGGAGAAGGCTACCTATCATACCATCAGGATGGACAATATATTGTACAATGGGGTTTTTCCATTTTCTTTACATGAAGAAGCAATTACAAAACTGAATGTTTGTGTTGCTCAGTTTAGGGAAGCAGGCTTTGACTTTATTGTTACAAGACCTACAAAGCTTCTGCATTTAGTTTTTTTCTCTGCTGGCAATATAGAGAATAAAAACCAACCCAAACTATTAGATACTATTTCCTAAATTGCAATGAACCCAGTTTGTCAATGATAATAGAACATTTACATCCGACATATGTCTGAGCATTTAATGTGGCTGTTGTTCTTTATCGCAGTTTCTCCACTAAACGACATAAAAACTGATGTTTGACTGCAGAGATAAAAAAGATACCATCTTACATTTTTTCAACCTCCAAAACTCTCATTTATGATCATGACAGCAATTTCTTGTCATATTTTTATTACAGCTGGTAGGTAAAGGAAATAATTGCATTTTGACTGCACCCCACAAGATTATATTAGCAGAATGATTGCTTCTTTGCATGACTAATTTTGATTAAATCAGCTTCATTTAAATATCAAATTGTGTTCTTCACCTTTCTTCATTAAGCTATGGTATTCCTGACTGTTTTAAAGTTCCGTTTTTGATATGGTAAAATATGCATTTCAATTTATTGTGCAGGCTGTTCTTGACTAAAAAAAAATCCAACAAACCAAATGATAATTTATGGGAAAGAGCTTAAGTCACATTTGGAAATGAATGGGAATAAAATAATGTTAAAATGTGTATTTCCAAAGAATATACAACCTATAAGGAGAGCATCCTTGCCTACAGGAAAGTTTGTATTACTTGATTTGCCAGAAAAAGCAATAAAGAAAATGAGCTGTATATAGATGAGCTGAAGATTGACTGCAAAAATGTAATATTTTATTAACATACTAAATCCTGAAGAGAGTAAGATTTTCAGTTTACCAACCTTTCTCAAATATAATATGTACAATAATTTATTCTTTCATTGTAAATAACACTACATTGACTTATAGCTATTTAAAAAATGTTATACAATTCTGGCTGAAATCAACATGAAACGTGTCATTTGCTCTGGCTGTAAATTATCCCCTCTATAATTGTCTTTTGACAAATGACAGGTTTTTTTATTCAGCTGCTCAAATCTCCATATGTTTGTGTATCCCCAAATAAAGTCCACAGATTTTAACAGGATTAGTCGCCAAACTGGCTACACTTGTGTTTCCGGAGTGATCCATCTGGGGATCCAGCCAAAAACAACAAAAAAAGGCTTCCTATTTTGATAAGGCTTTTAAATGTCTTTTAAAACATTCAGTAATGCTGTGCAAAGCTGAACTTCTTTGACAGATATTACCCATTGTATCAGGAAAAACCAAGCATGAAGTGAGCCTTCACCGTGTTTCCCCTATGCTGCACACACATCACATGAAAGTTGTTGAAGGCTTTTGCTTTGCTTTCATGTAAAGGGGAACTTGAGGCAAGTACAGAGTTATTATGATTCCTTACAGACACAGCTCAGTGTAATGTATACTCATTTTGAAACAGAAGTTTTTCTTTTCTACTTCAGGCTGGTATGATTCTTCACACCATGCAAATGATTTTTTCAGTCAAAAGAATCCATACATGCTATAACCACAATTATCCAACTTTTTATAATACCATCTGTACATGTAACATACTAGTTATTTCCTTCTGATATTTTCTTTCTATGGAAGTTAAGAACATGTACGTAGAAAAATCATAGTAATTTTTATAGTCTTTGTGGCAACTTATGGTCTTGTAGAGTGTTCCCTGAAGATGTAACCTTATGCTAGCATAGCTTTCAGGGCAAGTATGTGCACTCCGTACCATACAGAATTCACCTGTGAATCTCATTGCAAGATCTGGGTCAAAAAAAAGGTCTCAGCATAATCATGGAAAGAGTTTTGCTGTTCACTCTGAACAAGAGCTGTGGAGACGGAAACACTCAGCTCCATTCAGAGCCAAACAGACAGCAGCCTGGATGGGGAAAGAGTGGTGAGGGGGAGTTGTTTGTTTGTTTGAATTGGATGTGAATGGTTATGCCTGAGCTGCAGTTGGAGTCTGGCACTGTAAGGCTGATGAATTAATCCTCCTGCTGTGGGCAGCCTTGGCAAGGCCTTAGCTGGAATATTACTATGTCCAGTTTTGAGCAGTGCTTTCCAAAAACAATGTGGCCCAATTGGCAAGAACCCGGAGGCGAGCTACAGGAATCACAGGAGGTCTAAGGAACATGACCTGAAAAGGGAGATCCAGGGCTGCCCCGTCTGGAGATCGAAAAATAGTAGAAAAACAGTAACACAGCAAATTCAAACAAGAAAGTAGCTGGAGGGGAGGGAGGAAGAAAACCCCCAAACTGAGTAAGAGGAATAAGACAAGCAAGATGCTCAGTCTGTAGGAGAAGACATTTCATCAAATAGCATGAAAATCTTTCCTAAGCAGAAGACCACCACGCTGGAGTAGGTTGCCATCTCCAGGGGTTTTTAAGAGCAGTTTAAACAAACTAATTTGTCCCTGCCCTGAGGCGTGGGGCTGAACGAGCTGTCAGGGCTGGCCGGGCAGGCGGGGGTCGCTGCTGGAGAGCCATGGGCACGCCGGCTGTGGGGCCCTGGACAAGGAACACCTCAGGAAGCTGCGCCCAGGGAGGTTTTGCTGCCTGTGAGACACCAGGACACGTCCTGCGTGCCTTGTGCTGGCGACTAAGCCTCAGCGCCGCTGTAGTGCTTCCAGCCCACCAGAGGGTCTGTGCGCGCTCCGGCTGATGCGGCCGGGCCGGGGCCGAGGCCG
>VWPU01015038.1:0-16352 GCA_013398955.1 Callaeas wilsoni
GCAGAAGATTGTGTATTAGAAATACTCATGCTTCTTAGAGCTATACTTTTATCCTACAGGAGATTAATTATTTTCTAACAAAATCTTATGCTGTGTGTTTACACCTTAAAAAATTGCATCCTGAATTTCAGTAGTGGTCAGTGATATTTAAACTGCCTTTTTGCAGCTGAAAATTGGGCTGATGAGACCAAACCCAAAGGCATCTTCTCCCATACCAGCACCCGTGACAGTAATGACAGCAGGCTAGCAGGCAGGGCATGTTTTTTAGCAAGGAAAACAGCTCCTTTCGCCACATGCCCCAGGGAGATTGAAGTCAGGGTTAAATGTCTCTAAAATCCTTCGCTGCAACAGAAGTTTAGTCCCCAAATGCAACAGAGAATATTGGCGTTATTAAGTAAGAGGTTCTGCTCCCAGCAGCAGGATTTAAGGCTAAACCATCTCCAGCATTTTCTGCTTTGTGTAACAACCCTAAAATCTCCAACCTCTCTGTCCCAATTCTCCTCTTGTCCCTAATTTTGTGCTGTGGTTTTGCCTCAGGAGCTGATGAATGGAGCATAAACTGCTGAATGCTTCAAAACCCAGCTTTCTAGGATCAGCACTAATTTGTCCAATTTTTAACTACTTTGCTTTCATGAGGATTTCTCTTCCCAGCTAACTGGCTCAGAACAAAACAAATCATTACTATTCCTGCAGAATTCAGAGTGGCCTCTGGAAAAAGATGATTTTTTTCTGGCATGTTTTCTTTCTGAAGGATATACTCAGTGTGATAGTTAGGACATGTAATTGCTGGGCTCCAGAGTAATGGTGAGCTGCCACAAACAGATCTGCTGACTTCCAAGTCCTCAGTAGCTGGGTCTTGCTGTGGAAACAAAATCTCATATATTTTGTACGCAACAATGGCTGTCCATTTGCTCTATTTTATTCTTCCTTGATTGCACCTGTGCTTAATAGTGGCATTTTTTACTTCACTCCATGTATAGAAAACTTCCATAAGCTTCTTATTCTTCTTACTTATGAACCTGGGGCGATCTCCAGGATATTAGCAGGCAATTTTATAAAGGATTTAGGGAATGCAACAAACAGGAGCGCGGCATAGCTATGTCTTCTCTACGGCTGACTGTGTGCTATGTCTTCCCAAAGAGACCCTCTGCAAGACCAGGTCAACCTTCAGGAATCAGTGAAACAGAAAATCGGGAGCCTAATTGATGCTCTCCCTGCTGACGAGGAAAACAATCAAGACGAAGCAAGGCAGAGTAAAAGAAGAACCAAAGGCCCAATTTATGTGTTCTGATGAGCGGTGATTGCAGTTTTGGCAGGTAAAAGACTTAAAGCCTTACCCAGTCTTCTCGTTCCCTTTTCATCTGGACAAATGGTTTAAAAGGAGGCACTGGATTTTGAGCATGTGTAGAAGAATCCAAACACAGGCATAATCTGCCAGTTTGTGAAGAGGAAGAAATGGACTACTTTGAAGCAATCAGCTGGTTTGTTAGTTAATTTCCATGCTGCAGTAATCAGTTCATGGCTGAATTGCAGAATGTTGTTAACAAACCAAAGTCCTGGCTTTTTGGACACTTACAAGTAGGTGCAGCCAGAAACTCCTTTTCAGAAATTGTGGACAAGCTGAGTGTAATAATGGAGACAGATCCAGTAGTCCACAGCAAGAGCACCACTTACCTGGAGAAAGACTCCTCATCTGAAGTGTGGATTGTGTGACAGACTGTCCAGTATGAAAAACAAAGCATCCTTGCAGAAGCCAATATTTGAATTTACAGGAAGGCTTCACGCAGCATGGACAGAACACTCACTGCACCGACAACTTGCAGAATTCAAATGGAATTCCAGGGAGATGAAAAAAAGAAGCTGATAAAGCCCAGAGCCTGCGACAGCAATTAAATATGCTTCAGCAAAAATTCATCACCCGTGAGAGGTTTGACTGTGTAGGAGGATTAAATAATGCATTACATTGGAAGCATCAGGCACAATCACTTTTGAATGAACAGGAGCAACAGCTACAGGAGTCAAACAAAAACTAGAATTGCACTCCAGTGAAGAAGCAGATAAAAGCCAAGTCTTACCTGAAACTCCAAGAGAAGACACGCAGAGAGCATCTGGCCATGGACTGGATGTGACAGCTTCTCTTCACAAAAGGAAAAACAAAACAACTGTGAAAAAGTCTGCATTCTACGACTCAATCTTCATTTCAGATATCCAAACTTAAACCTCACTTTTCTGTGATTTGTCCATGGAGTAACTTTATTGTCTTAATCTTCTACTTCTTTTTTTTTTTTTTTTTTTTTTGTTTTAAAATCACAACCTTGTGCATTAAAATCTCTTGGAAATAGTAATGAAAAACTGAAACAACACACACCCCATCCCCCCTTATTTGGCACAATATATTTAAAATAACTACATGATGCAGCATTAGCAAAAACATGGCTGAAAGCCATTTATAGAGATCAGGCCACAAACAAGAAATGAAGTTTTGAGACTTATCCCAGAGGGTGTAAAATGTTATGTAGGTTTTGTCTCTCACAATTAAAACCTTCAGTCTTGAAGGATATATGCTGGGTATCCTGATGGATGAGTGCTGTAAGACAAAACCTGAAGGAAGCTCACGATACTGCTGCTGGTGCCAACAAAGAGTTAAATCATCTGCATGTTAAATGTTCAGACAGAGAGACTAACTGGAACTTTAAAAATGGAGTTACAGAAAGTACAGCAGTGTTCGGAGAAGGAGAAAGTGTTTTTCTAGGATACTGTAGGGTGGATTTTATTCAGCTGTTGTTTGACATAGATGCTCACACCTGGGGCTCGAAATGTCTCGGCTTGAGAGGTTTCACAAGACCCTTTCCCTTTGTGCAGCAAGGCAGACAGAAGGGGAGTGGTAACCTGGTCTCCCTCATCGAGGGAGATGTGCTCCTGCGCTCCAGAGAGCCTCCGGCTTTGAATTTTGTCCACAGACACTCAAAACTTTGTAGCTGTTTGTTCCCCTCTGTAACTTGGGTGAAGACTGTGCTGCCCTGAGGTCGCGCACATCTCAGTCTGGCTTTCGTGTCAGCCGGTCGTTTTAAGTTCCTGCACTTATATTTTAGTGTCGGGAGGCCATAAGCCTTAAAACACGGCTGGGAGGCCGGAGAGGGCGGCGGGAGCCCCGGCAGAGCCTGGCGCTCGGTTCGGGGCATTGTGGCATCACCGTGCATGTCCGTGGCAACCGCGGAATTCCCGTGCGCCCGCCTCGGGCTCCGCGTTCGCCCCGCGAGCAACCGAGTCCCTGCGGGTCCCGGCAGACAAATTCCTGCGGTGCCGGGAGCCGCTGCCCTCCGACTGTCCCGGCCCGTCATGCTGGAGGCGGAGCACCGCTGGGAGAGCTGCCGGCGCCGGCAGCCGGCTGTCCGGTGAGTTTCTGCAGTTTCGCTGCGGAGCTGTTTCTTGCTCCAGGCTTTGCCTTTAAGTTAGTGCGTCTTAAGGTCACGGTTAGATTTATTCTCGAGTGGTCTCTATCACCTTCAAACATCGTGGGACCTTCAAATATCGTCTTATTCCACCCACTGCCATGGACAGGGACACCTTCCACTATCCCAGGTTGCTCCAAGCCCTGTCCAACCTGGCCTTGGACACTTCCAGGGATGGGGCAGCCACAGCTGCTCTGGGCACCCTGTGCCAGGACCTCACCACCCTCACGGGGGAGAATTTATTCCTCATATCCATTCTAAATCGGTGGCCTATTCTGAAGTATTCAGCACATATTCAGAAGTTTGCAAGTAGACTCTGACATAAGATTTTAATGACACATCAAACATAATTCCTCAAGCAAAAATTTCCTCTACTGTTTTGATTAATTATGGAGTTCCCACAAGCCACTCCATGGCACTGGATTTTTTTTTTCCTACGTGAAATAGCTTGCTTTTTGAACTTATCCCTTTGAGTGCTAGTAAGCTATTGATACATATTTTTACGGAGGAATATTGCCTATTCGAAATCTTTAGCATTCCCAGGTGATGCTCTTCAAATTTAGTTTTTTTCTTTTCCTCCATGAAAGAAGTTTTAAAACTTCAGAATGATGTGGATGTGACAGGAAACATTTTGATTTTGTTACGAAACAAAGACTTTTTTTTTTGCTCTTCATTATGAGATTTTGGTGTAAGTTTCAAGATTTTTTAAAAATGGTGTTATGAAAAACTAGTTAGTTTCTTAGTTCTCAGGGCTACATCTTAATGCAAAAATTCTGTGGAATTTCTGAAAGACTTAGCAGCACTAGCAAGTCTTCTATTAGACAGCCAACCTTGGATATTTGATCTACTTAAAAATCATAGTACTTGCATTTATCTTCTTTAGAATTGTTTTGAAGAGAAGTGGAGTTTGTAATCTGCTTGGGAGAATGCAGCTCAATCTACGCAAACATAATTTTTTTATTGGTGTTCTGAGAACTCCGACAGTGGATATTCTAGTATATGTATTTATTTCTCTACAATATTCAGGCTTAGAGGACTAGCAGTACAATTCTGTTTTCTAAAGCTGATGTCAAGTTGTGGTAATTGCTCACATGACATGGTAGTAACACCGTTGTGTAATTGTTCATGAGTGGTTAAAAAAATTAATATTTTAGTAGGTTGACAAATAAACTAAAGCATGTCTCTGCTAGAGGCCTTAATGGTTTCATGACATAGAAAAAACTAATCTTTGAAGCTCATCAAGTAAAAGTATGTATGGCTGACTATGATCTTCATTCTTCACAGTTTTTAGACTTAAAAAGCTGCGTTTTGTCCACCATGAGTTTGCCCTCTTCAGACAACGTCTCTTCGGGGGAAGCTAATTGGTGAGGTCCAGTTCTGAATTTTTAATAGTAGTTTAGTTCCTGCTTTTGTGGCTTATTTATTTTCTAGATGCCTGAAATGATGCAATTCAGGCTGAGGAAGAACCAGATACGTTGTGATTTATGCAAGCTGTCATAGACTCAGTAGGAGGTAGACATAGTTTCTGCCAGCACGTAGGAACACTGCCCAGGAGGCACAGGAGGGCTTTCCACATTAACTGGGATGTTAGAGGTTGGTTTTAAGTCTTGCCCATGACCCTTGTGTTTTATAACCTGATAGGAGTTTGATCTTTGGCACAAACTATTTGTCTCTCTTTAGTCTGTACAAAACTGCCAGTTACGTGGGAACAGCAAAATTCCGCAAATATGGACTTTGGTTAGAAAATCAGACTGCAGTCTGCTCCTTCAGCTGCAGAAGTTTAGCAAAATTACACTGCTCGATAGTAAGTGAAAGAAAATTTCTCTCCGTTGCGAAATTACTCTGCATTTTCTGCCAGCTGTGGAATTGAAGCTAGTGAAAAGAGGTTTCCTGCAGTGGGCAATGTTGTCTGTAACCAGCTGACTTGTGAAGCGAACACTGAGAATTTAGGTTTTGAGCCACAAAATACCTTCTGCAATGTAGAACCTAGGAGCTCTTTCACCTGCTCATGTGCTTTCTTGAACATTCTTAAAGTCCTGCTAAAAATGGTGTCTTAGATAAAAGCCATAGTTGGTAAGAAACATATTTTGGTTCAAAACCAAGGATTGATGAACTAGTAATATATTACAATGGAAGTAGAAAACATCCTCTGGATTCTGTTAGACTGCAAATCGTGCATGCTCTGAAACTTTCCAGGGACTTTGTGAGGTTTTGTCTTTGATTGAATCTTCTGAGAGCTTTATGGTTGTAGCACTTCTATTTGCTATATGAAGATGGAAGAAAGAATCTCCTACAAGTGGTAGTAGAGAGCTTTCATACCGTATTGCATGTGTTGGCCATGCTGTGACAATTAAAGAAAGTGTCACAGAAACAAAAAATCTTAAGGCTAGTTTCTATTTTATTTGAAAATGTTTAAGTAGACAACCGAAATGAAGTGGTCAACATAGTAATAGTCCATCAGTTCTGTCACTGGTTGGCTGGGATTATTTTCTGTTTGTTCGTTTCTTTTCGTTGGTTTGAGTTTTTTGGTTCTATACTAAGAAAAAAAATTGGGGTTTTCTATAGGTTTTTAAGTTTCTGCCAATTGCACTGTGAGTTCAGAAGCTGTGCATAAAATGCTGTTTCAAAAAGGTGTCTAATGCTATTTTTGCCAGTACTTAATATTATATTCTCTGTTTTAATGCTCTAATACACATTTTTCAGTTCAAAAGCATCGTTAATTTGCTAATGCTTGTGTTGTCATATAGCTTGTGCATGGTATGGTTTTGGTTTTTTAAAATTTCTCCCCCACACCCCCCCACAGGTTCAGTTAAGCAGAATAGTTAATTGCATAGTTAATTTCTCCTCTGAGTAAGTTTTAATGTGTAGGTGTTTCCATTATGAATTTTTGTTGCTGGATATTTAATAGGAGAGCTGAAAGAAACAGATTTCTTTGACTGCCATACAAACCAATGTAATTTAATTAAAGACTTAAAGGTGTTTGTTATTCACTTTACAGGAAGTGATTATTCTCTTGCTTTCATTCCATGTGGTCTCCATGCAAGAAATATTAAATCTCACCAGGTTTAAAGAAGCCAAGTGACTCCTCTGCTGCCCACAGACTAACTAAATGGTTACCCTTTCCATAACCTTTGTTTCTCAGACCAAGTCTTCCCCAATTTTCGGTTCAGGTTCTCTTTTTTCCCCCTTGGTGCTGTCTGGCTTTTAGCTGTCTTCAGCTGAGATTGATACTTCATTCATCATCTCTGATTAAAACTACTTGCCTTTAATTCTTCTGTTTTCCCTAGACAGGGAGAAAAAAGGTCTCTCAAACCTATTACATGATGTCCACAAACAAGATTTTATTCAGCTTACAGATGCTCTGGCTGTTCAGGTTCTACTTATTTCCAAATCTTGTTATCGCAGGAGCTGAGCTGCATTAAATAAAGTGATTTTAATTGTTGCTGGTCCTTGCTCTTTGAGTCATGTTGGTTGCTCTGGGTGTGGCTCTGGTACTAAGTACTGAAAGCTAATAATGAGCTTGTGGTTTTCTTGCAGTGCATGCAGATTTTAATGATTCTTATCTCCTACATTTATTAAATATATAAAGTGTGTTATGAAAATGGCACCTTGTGGAACAATTTCTGATGACGTACAGCTGTGCTGATCTCACAGATGAAGTCCGCCTCCTTTTCAAATGGGAATATACTTAGTATTTATTCAATTATAAAATATTTATAGTCTGCAGCTAAAAACCTGAAATTTCATCCTTTAATAGTAGTAATGTCTTAAAAGGCAAGATTTATTTTTTTTAAGTTACCGATCCCACTGTTGATGACATTTGTGTCTTTTTTGCCAGTCAAAAAAAATACGTGAGTAAACATAGATCATCAGGTAAATTTTTGGCCATGAAAAATGTTAATTGTGCTTATGCACAGATCAAGGGGTAAAGTGGTCAGTTTTTATTTTGAAAGATCTATTAATTAAATTCCAATATCATGTCATTTCTGTCAAAACATACTTCTTGTACACGAAGGTAAGCTATTTAAGTATTTACTTTTTTGTATTATATGATACCATTTTAGTGCTTAATTTAATCATGTTTCTTTTATTGGTATATTTCACATTTATTGCCCATAAACTCTTGCATTTTTGTGTGGAGAAAATAATTATTGCAGCCTTACATACTTAAAATAATGTTAAAACCAACATATATCAAATAACACGAACACTGATTTTCAAGTACTGAAATAACTTAAAAGTTGCCCAGTTTGAAGTTCCAGTAATTTCTCTTAAAATTATTAAACTACTTAACAAAGATGTGGTTTTATATACATATTTATATATGTATATGTATGTATACACACATGCATGTATATATATGTGTGTGTGCGTGTATACATATATAAAATTTAGTATATTTTATGTATAAATTTTTCACTTTACGTATAGAAACTTAGTTTTGACTCTTTTTGTTGTTTGTGGTGCTCGAGGGCTGATTCTGCTAATTGCCAAGTAGATTTTGTTTTAACTGAAATACTAGTAGAAATTAAGATAAAATGGCGTACTTTAGAGGACTAAACCTTCAATTTGTGTTGTGTTTGTGATCAGTTGAGTGTAGTTTGGATGTATGTATCTCTGAAGACAAAGTGTGTAAAAGAGCGGTTTCTTCCACATCTGTGCATTTGTCTCATGACAGAGATGGTTTTGAGATGGTAACCCATGTTAAAAAATGGGACTTACTGTGGGGACAAAAAGCTTGCCAGTTGTTTTAACTTATGTGATTGGAATGATGTTTTTAAGCCTCCTGGAAGTTAATTATCAAAAATGGTGGAAGTTCATTGTTGAAAATAAAGATAATGAAAAATAATAATGAATATGTTATGATTAAATCAACTTTGTTACTCCAAAGTGCATCTCTCTTTAAAGTTCCTGCTGCTACATCTCCCATATCTTACACAATAAGCAATCCTATATAATCCTTTCTTCAAAGAGCAATAGTAAGATGAAAACTGCACAAAGTAATCTTGCTTATGTGAATGTTTAAAACTCTGGGATCGTGATTGGGTAATTGAACTAAAGAAGCATTAAAACTTCAAAGGAATACTCATGTTTTTTGAATACGTATTTTTCAGGTCAGGTAATGATATACAAGAGGCACAGTTGCCTCAGGATAGAAATCCCTCAGAAATGGACACGGTTGAAGATTTGAGAAGGAAACTCCATCAGGTCGAGAAACAAAATTTGGAGTTAACCAATCAACGCAATCGAGATGTAAGGACTTTGTTGTTGTTGTTGTTTGCTTTATTTTACCCTTGGAATAAAGGTAATTTGTTTCCTTAAAATAATCCTCCCATCAAGTGAATCAAAATCCCAGTCACTAGTTGGAAAATAACAAGGAAGTGGCACTGTACAGACCTCTCACACCTGTCCACAGGAACTGATACCACTTTCACTGTCCTTGCTAATAGCTGAAGGTGCGTATAAGAAACTTGAGCTCTACACAACAGCAAAGTCATGCAGAAGAATATTTTGCACCCCTAGCTTTCAAATTCTCAATGTAAGATGTGGTTTGTTTGTTGGAGTGTTTTAATCCCAGTAATTCCAGGGAGCCATTTTACAGAATCATCCCACCACTGATGGAGCAACAGGAGCACGACAAGAGCAGGTCACTGTGTAAGGAGCAGGAATCTCTAAGTAAATGGATATGGAACAATAAACTTAGTTTATCAGCTGTATTTATTCGAAAACCGATGAATGAGCACCCACACCACCTGCCCCTAAGAAACTGCTAAGAGCAAGATTGTTATCTATAGCAGTAAAAATAATTTGAACTAAAGAAAATTTTAATGAAGTATTTTCTTGCTGCGACTTCGTTTAGGTACTAGTTTGCCACAAGGGCATCAGGGAAAACCTTTATAATGGGGGTAAATTATTTCCCATGAATGGAGCTCCTGTTAATAAAGATGCTGCTTCTTTGTAGATGTTCTGAAGAAATGAATGTTTTACTTTCCACCTTCTTGTGTTCCAGTGGCTTGAATGTGGTTTCCTGGATCCAGTTTTTGGCAGCAGTTGACTAGACTGTCTTTCTTACACTGGATAAAATCCCTTTTTGAAGCATTTTCTTTATTTGTTTGTTGTGTTTAATAGCATTCTGCCTGAATGCTGAACATCGTTGGACTGAAGTTTGTGTTTACATAGTGAGTTACTAGGTGTCTGATAATTTAATATCCCAACATGACTGTTTGTCTAGGTGTTAAATACAGCTAACAGAAAATTGCCTGTGGGATACAATATTTCTGTTGCTGCATTTTTCCCTCTAAGGTCCAGGAAGAGGACAGTATTATAACTTTTATTTTCTTAAGGCAGAGTATGTTTGGAAAAACAGAGGAGTATGTTTAAGGTACACAAAATTAATCTAGGAACAGGATCCGTTTGCATTAAAAAAATAAAAGTACCTCAAATGCGCCTAAGTGTGCAGTTTCACGATGGTATTTCAAATTCAGATGGGATAAGATGGCAGCTGTGAATGCAATATCTGAAACAAATTTATTTTGTAGATGTCTCGCTATGAAAAAGAGATAATGAAATTGAAGTTGGAACTTGAGAGAGGAGAGGCTCTTCGTCGAGGTCTGGAGAGCGAAATGTCATTTGCTAGAAAAGAGGCTCATATGCAGATGTATTCTGCAGAGGACGAGCTATGTGATGTAAAAACCAAACTTGTGGAACTGCAAGGTAATTTTCAAAAAAAAACAAAAAAAAAAAAAAATTTATGGACCAGAGGCTACATCAGTCCCAAGTCATTTAAACAAGCAGAGATTTCATAAAATTTTCCGGTTACTGTGTTTTTTGGAAGTTTCTTATTTTCTCATGTCTTACTCATCTGCTTTTACAAGCTGATAAGTTTAAAAAACCCTTGCTGTCTCATGAGAATTAAATATAACCTGCTAAACCTATCAACCCCTTTTTTTCTCTTGCTCCTTACCTCCTGTTATTCATTCTCTCAGTGTGTACAGAATTGTAATTAAGGTGTCCCTCTCCACATCCTGCTTATCACTATGTCCAGCAGTTCTTCCTTTTACATTTCAGAGAGAAAAGAAATAAAATCTAGTACTGTTTGTTTGTTTACACTCTTTCTAAAAACTTTTTTTTCCCCCAGGAGTTCTCATCATGCTGCTTTTTTCTTTCATCTTTTTGAATGTTTCTAGCTTTTCATTGCTCATGTTTGGCGTCTTCACGTTGTTATAAAAACGAACAACTTCAATTTTAACTAAAGAAAAATGAAGGTTTTATTAACATAAAATAATTAAGAAAGTAATAAAAAAAATTCGGATTCGATTTAAAAAATAAAAATAATGAAATCGGAGATCGAAGACGCTTTTAACCAAAAAGGTTGTAAACCAAACACAGGAGTTGGCGGAGAGGTGGTTTGCCTCAGATATTCCAAGGCAAAATTTGATTAAGGCTGGCTCTGGAGAGAGCTAGGACCCGTTCACCACCGCACCGAGCTTCTGCCTCGCTAACCGAAGGCAGAAAAGGCAGCTCTGCAGCGCAGACACCCGGGTTTATACCCCTCTGGCCCCTCCCCGGACCGCCTCCTTGGTGGTGGCTGATTGCGGCTTGATTGGGGGAGGTTCGTCTTTCGTTGTCTCTAAAAGCGGGGAAAGACCCTCATTAAAATCCCGGGTTGCCACGGTGCCAAGCTGCAGGCTAACTCTCGGTTACTGCAAATAGCTCTTGGTGGAAGGGGTGAGGGGTTTTTGCCTTTACGAAGAGGTGTTAAGTGAGCCATTGCCTTGGATAGGAGACAAACCACTTTTTAAATAAATACAATTTCTTCAACTTAAAATTTAAACACACATATCAGGGAAATCACAAAAACGAGGGGACATTGGGTATACAACTTTAGAAAACTTTAGAAAACATTTAAACCAGGATATTTGGGGTAGCAACAGGGTTCTGGGACTACATTGAACATTTAAACATTCAGTTAACACATCAAACGACATATTTAACACGCTCTTATTTCTATAAATGTCATAGGAGAACATGTACCTTATTAACTAATGAACCTCTTAATTAACAACTTTATTTAAACAACTTAATTAACCTTAACCTGGTCACTTTAGGATCCCCATATGCAAAAGCCAATCCATGGTTTTATTTATGACACACGTCATCTTTGTTTTTCTTTTTAAGGTATGTTATGACAGTAGTATGTGGAAAGGAAGTGTTTTACCTAGATATTTTTTCCCCTGCTAGTTTTGCATTCAGAAACTCAGATTTTCTTAATCCTACTCAAACAGAGAGATTTCTCACACTTAAAAGCCGGGGACATGCATTTTTTGTTACCTAAGTGAGTATAATACCCCTTAAATTTAGTACCAGATTAGTAAATTTAGTCTTTGTGAACCTTTGATGTTGACTGAAAACACTGGAGCACTCCTCCTGGAGTTTGCAACCTTACAAGGATGGAAGGAGACTGAAACTTGCAAGTGCACTTATAGTGCCAGATTTTTTTTAAGATAGTAAGAAAGCGGCACTTTCACTCATTTGGAGAACACACAAATTATAAAAATCTTATGGTTGGTTGAAATTTCTCAAACTGTTTTTTGGTTGGTTGGGGTTTTGCTTGTCTGTTTGTTGGCGTGGTTTTTTTTCTGTTTTTGTTTTTATTGTGACAAATGTCAAAGAAGCCAAATTGTCCTGGTGTTTCTTCTCATTTCTTTTGCAGTTTGTAACTTACTGCTTCTTTTTCCTGGTCTCTGGGAGCCTTGCTCACCTCGTGTGGTGCTTTTGATATGATCCCAACTTAGCTCCTTGGATAGAGCCCCTGACTTGTCCCTGTCTTCAGTATTTTCTCCAAACTGTTTTTCTGCTGTTCCTCCCAAGGCTTGACTTCCTGACATCTGACAGATCTTTCCCATCATTATGTCCACTAATTCTCTGTGTTTTCCCAACGTGTCTCTTGTGTTTGTTTCATCCTTCTCCAGCTAGGAAGAAATTTCCGAAGAATGGGATGAATTTGAAGTAAAAATCTATTAGAAAGTGGTGATCACGTAAATGCCAGCATAGCTAGTTGTACTCAGCAACGTAAAAAGCTAATACAAAATATTTTGACCCAAAAGCCAGTTCGTGAAATGCAGCAGAGTTTCTAGTAAAAATGCTTATAGGAAAGGGTGTTTTCCTTGGCATTTAATCTTTCACGGAGAAGTAGATGCAGTATTTCCCTATCTTGGGACATTTGCTGGGCTGAAGATTTAAGTCTCTTGAGCAGCAGTAAATTTCCCCAGAAAAGCTAAGCCTTTGCTCACTAGCCCAACCTGCCTTAGGTTTTCCTAGAGTCTTTTTCATGTTGCAGATATCTGTCTTTGCTGTTACTTAAATTCAACTCGAAATTACAGACTAATGTATCAAATAGATATTTGGATATAAGGTAGCCAAGTGTTGCAGAAAAATGCAAGTTCCCCATGCTATAGAGGCCTCACTTGAAAGAATGGAGTTTTTATTCCTTTCCAGAGGGAGAAGTTTAATTTGCAAAAATCTCTGAAGCATTTCTTTGTGTGAAAATGCTATAGGAACACAAAATCTGATTTTTTCTCTGTAGTAAAATTGGAAGTGTTAATGTTCCAGTGTTTCACAGGATATCACAATACACAGAAGAACTTATATTCATGATACTATTTTTTTCTGAGCATGTTTATTTGCAGTACTATTTATCTTTTTCTCCTTTATTTTTTGCAAACAGTACTCAATGATAAACATCAGCAGAAAGCAGCAGAGACTGAGAAAATGTTTCAAAGTGCTCAGTGGCAGTGGGAAGAGGAACAACAAAGATTTTCAAGGGAGAGGGATAACATCCGCAGAGTATACCTGGCTGAAATGGAATTCCTCATTAAAGAAAAAACTGAAACAGAAAGGACTTGTCAGGTATGATGGATTAATAGATGGAAAGTTCCATGAGATGCTGGCTGGAAGTTTTTTTGGTGCAAAGTGTGTGGTGGGTTGGGGTTTTTCTGGTTTAGGGGGAAAAAAAAATTGCCCCATATAGCTAAATACTGCAGAAGAGTTCTGAAGATTACAGCTTTATAAAGTTACACTTAGTGTGTAACACTGGTTTTGGACTTTGATGGAATGTGTCGTGGCTGTTTGTCATGGTAAACACCTAACCCAAGTTATCAGTGGTACACAGTGAAAAACAAAGGAGTTCATGGACAGGACCTAAGATCCTTCTCAAAACAAGCAGAAACACAAGTCAGTTTTCATTCAAAGCTGATTCTTATAAAGGTACAGGCTGTGAAGAAGCCTACTTTTAGACACAGTTTTCTTTTTGAAGTTGCCAGGTACAGCAAGGTAAGCTCTGAGTTCTGGCTAACAGTAAGTGGCTGAGTTAGTTTGAGGAGGCTCCGGAAAGGTCTTGCCTTCTGTTGTGTACAGTCTTTTGTAGAAGCTACCTTCGGAGAGTTTAATGCTCTATCGAAGGACCAGTGTTGACAAAGTGTGCTACGCTCTGTCAAGTGATGTTTGTCCTTAAAAAAGGACAAAAGGAGCAGCGCATGGCTCAGGACATTGTGTTCTCTGTCAGTTCCCTGTCAGTGTTCTCTGACAGTGGTTGTAGAGGAAGGTGTTTTGTTGGTAAATGTATTAAAGCTACAAAATTGTAGGAAATATAATTAACATGAACAGACTAAGATTGCCATGAATACATCAAGCTCGTTAAACAAGACAGCTTGAGCTGTAGGATTTTAGAAGCTTGACATCTCTGAACTCAGAAGTCTTTCAGAACTTTCAAAACTCTCTGAAAGGAAAATGTGATTCACTACTAGGTGCCAAACCCTAACCTGCCTTCAGTAGTAAAAATGTTAAATTTTCCCACTTTTCTTTTGTAGCTGTTCCCCTGCCCATGACTCTACAGTTATGTTATGGATAGTTATAAAATTCTGGGAAATAAAAAATGTTAAATCTGGACTTGACTGCATTAGTTGTTGCTTGAAACCTTAATTAATTTAAACTTGTCAGGCAAATATCAGAAATATCTGTGTTTATAAGTTATGTCTTTGAATGTGTTGCAGTCTTTTGTGTTGTGTGTTTACAAGCCTGGTTTAAATCTTCTTTAGTTATTCTGAGCTATAAAATGAAAGCTAAGGAGATTGAATTGTGGTCTTAATATGTGCAGAGAAGGGGGATTCTGAGCACATAGGCAAATCCTGTCTGGAAAAGCTGCACTTCATGAACCGTAATTCTGAACTTGGCTGTGAAAAATGCTGAAGTAGGCACGGGAGTGGAGTCGTCTTAGAGTATTGAAATGTGTCTCTGGGACGCGCAGGAAAGCCACCCTCTCTGCCTTGAGACAGGCTCGTGGTGAGCGCTGTTGGGTGTATCCTGGTCCGAATAGGAGGTGTTGGAGTTCGGTAGGAAGGGCAATAGCATCACCTCGTGGTTAGCAAGGAGATCATATTAGCCAGGAGATCATTGCCCTTCAGGTTTTTTCCCTTAGAATACTTGTGAGATTGTCTCGTTTACACACGATTTTAAAACAAACAAACAAAAAAACCCACCAAAAACCCAAAAGACCAGAAGTGTTTTTCGTGAGCAAATATGTGCAAGTGGCTACGGGGATAGTATTAAACAGTCATACCACCTCCGAAAAGTTCAGAACTTCAAAATTCTGACAGCCTACAGCTCATGCTGATTTGTTTAACGAGCTTGATGTACTCATGACAATTTTAGTTTGCTAAGGTTAATTACATTTCCAGTATAAAATGTTTTACAGCAAACTATCTGTTACTTATTTCACATTTCCCAGTTCACTTTTGTTAATATCTGGAAGATAAACCTGAAGAAATAAATATTTCTATATCTTTCCAGGCATGTATTTCTGTAGAAATGGTTAATTTTGTTTTTATTTATTTATTTATTTATTTATTTATTTATTTGCATTCTGGAGGGAAGAAACCTGTCTTGCTGTACGTACCAAGCTAGAGGATTAGCTTAAATTTAATCCAAATTCATATGGACTATGGGAATTTTGTAGCAGGGACTCCACAGAGCTGCAGAATTCGGTAATGTTAGTAATTCTCCCAACCTGTACCTTAGTTCAATTTCTGTATGCAGAAATTGAAGTGGAGACCAGCTTATTTTATTCTACTGAGAATTTCATATTTCATAATTTTTAAAAGTAATTCAGTTTCTAGATAGAAGAAAATCCTTCTCAGAATAGCAGAACTTAAAATTATTTAGTCTGTGAGAGTAACTGTTCCTAAAAACATCTGATTTGAAGTTTTAGCAATTAAAATCAGGACCAAAATGAACTTTTGTCCCTATGCATCATTTCACCAAATGCACCCTGTTTCTATCATTGCCACTGAACTAGGAGACAGAAGAGATTGAAAGCGCTGTACTCTTTCAGGGAAAGATTTCCTGTGGAGATCTGGCCCTGATTTTGCTGTTACCACAGAAGGTCATGTTCACCGTGATTTTTGGGCCAACACAGATTTCTTGGCAGTGAACGAAAAGCGTGTCTGCTGTTGGGTAAACACTTCTGTTGACATGTGCTGGCGTCTGTGATTTTAAGATTCTAACTTCCCCTTCTGATGGGGTCTCCACTCCTCCATTGAACCCTCTACTGCAATGCTTTGTCTTAGAAAAAGTACCTCTTGATGTATTTATTTATTAATTTACCTGTTTATCTTTAGGAAACGAATGCTGTCCTGCAAAACATGCTCAGAAAGTTGAGGGATATGGAGGTAGAGCACAACGGCTGCAGCGAGATGCTGAGGCTCTGGGCCAACCATCTGGATCTCAAGGATAAACGGCAGGAGACGCTCGTCAGGGAACTGGAGGTAAAGCTTTCTGCCTGCTGCTGGGAGTCTCAGCAAGCACTGGCGCGACAGAGCAGTTTCATTTTTGAGGGATGGAACC
>VWPU01015042.1:373-12721 GCA_013398955.1 Callaeas wilsoni
AGGGGCCGGGCACACCCCGAGAAGGGCCGGGCACACCCCGAGAGGGGCCGGGCACACCCCGAGAAGGGGCCGGGCACACCCCGAGAAGGGCCGGGCACAGCCCGAGCGGGGCCGGGCACACCCCGAGAAGGGGCCGGGCACACCCCGAGAAGGGCCGGGCACACCCCGAGAAGGGCCGGGCACACCCCGAGAAGGGCCGGGCACAGCCAGCGGCCCCGCCCGGGGCTCCCCGAGAGTCACACCCGGCTGTGCCCAGGGCCGCCTCAGCCGCAGCGCGCAGCGAGCACGGCACCGACGCGGACCCGCTTTCAGCACCAGCTTTTGTTGTCCTGTCCTCCGGCCCCGGCGCTGCCCCGAGCAGCTCCGCAGCGTCCTCCCCTCCCCGGGAGCCGCACTAAAGGGTCCCGCTCACGGGCTGGATGGCACTTCGGGCTTAATTTTCCTGCAATTAGCTGTTCTGTCAGTAGGAGTAGCTATTTAAAATGTCCCTCTCCACCCCCAGCTATTTCTAAGTATTCAATTTAACTTATTGAAGTTTGTCATCCTATTTTCCTTTTTTACAAGAAAAGGAAAAGCTGACCAGAAATGTCCTTCCAAAATTTACAAAAATGGGAATAAAATTATGGAGGAACTATCTGGTATACTCTGACAATACCACCAGACTTCCCCTTTGTAGCCATGTAACCAGCCAAGAATACATCCAGGCAGAAAACAGCACATTCCACTGAAAAAAACCACATCACCCAAACTCCCACCTTCTGTAAGAATCTCCAGCTAACACCTCAGCTTGGAAACTGAGTGATTTACCATCTACAACAATCTATAAACAACAATTACTTCTTAAGATTAATTCAAGCTTAAATCAAATTGTGAAATGTCAAAATCTATGGAAAATATATTTATTAGAAAGGCAAGGGCAATTGAGGAAAGAGAAGGTGGCACTGGCATGGGACAACAGCACAGGAGATACCCCCTTACTCAAAAAATCCTTGTGTAAATTCATCTTCTTTTCTAGAGGGCCTCAAAGCAGTAAGGAAAGGCAACCAGCCTGGGAAAGTGGCACAGTGACACACCTGGCCCTGTTTTAGGGGGATAAGGGCCCATAATTTGTCATGGGCTCTGCACCCCCTTTCGCTGCCAGCCATAACGTGAAGCACCCAGCTCAAAGCTGCAGAGGGGGCTCCTCTAGAAAAATGCTTTCATCATTTTAAGTTTCTGCTATTGCAGATGTGAGGAAAACGTCCCCATGAGCTACACAGGTTGTCCTGGCTGCAAGGTCAAATCTCTGTGTGTTCAGCAGGTTGTGTGATTTCAGCACAACACTGCAGAGGAGAACGGTGCTCGGGAAGTTAAATCTTTGTATCCTGTTCAGTCCTTTGGAGCAGCCTGGAAATCTGGGGAATTTCTGCACTGCTCCCCCCTCCTACTAATACTGGTTCTAATTCTCAATGGGGCAAGAGCTGAATCCTGAAAAAATACATGCTACCTCCCTGTCTTCCTCCTGCTAAACCTGATCCTCATCCTTTCTTTCTGATAAACTGGATAATTTATACGTCATCTGTACCAGCAGCTCCCAGGCCCAGATACCACCCACCCCAGTTAGCACGAGGTTCCAAATTAAGATGTACGTGACTGCAAAGAGCCAATTTTATTAGACAAACACTAGGGGAAAAAAAAATCTTCCATCCTCCTCTCATTTGTGAAGCCACACAGGGCAAAGTATTCCCATGCCTATTCCTGACAGGGAGCGAGGCTGCCCCAGCACGGGGGCTGCTGCTTTGGGTGTAAAGACTGAATCGAACATGCAGTATTTAAGACAATTAGGTTTTCAAAGAAACTACACTAAACATTTCTTTCATGTGTAATCAAATTATGTTAAAGCAAACCTCATAATTTAAACCATTCCATTGGTCAGCTCCTATTTGTTTTCCCTGCACCCTCATTTTTGCTCCAGATCTGTCACATTACATTAACACCTTTCCTACTCACTGCCTACAGAAATAACAGCCTTCGACATGCCTGCACAATCCATTTGTCCTGCTCTAATTACTTTTTGACATAGCCTCTTCTGCTGTTATCTTGCCTTTTCTGACCTCTGTCTGTATTAAAGCCATTTAAAACAATCTTTACACTCGGTATCTATTGTGATGTGTCTTATATGATACTGCTGGAGTATCAGACAGCGACATTTTGTAAATCAAATATTTAAATCTATGGTAATACGATAAAGCTACTGCATAGTGGTAACAGCTACAGCTGGCTGCTCATAACACGAGCCCCCCGGACTGCAGCACATTTTCAGGATGAAATTCCTATAGTCATAAAACTGTTCTACATAAGGAAGCTGCTCAAAGATAAACAGGGTCTTCTGTGTACTAAGGAATTTCCCTTAATTTCACAAATGGGGAGGAAAGCAGGAGAAACTGAGAAAAGTGGTCATCCCGCACAAGAGAACCCAAACAACCTCCAGACAAACTGAACAGACAGGAAGAGGATCGGGCAGGGTGCACCAACAATGCAACCCATGACAAATCACACTCTTCTTCAAACCCAGAGAAGAAACCATGAATCTCTAATCCCCATATCCCTCTGTTTCCATCGAGCCCATTCAGAAACTGTGCCCTCATTTTCTTTTGTGGTGATTCACAGAAGATGAGCCTCTAATTACCAGCTACTTCCCCAGCTGAAGCAGCGGAGGATCTGCTCCGTGCCAAGTGTCTGCTTTGGAGTCAAGAACTTTTCCACGAAGTGGAACTAATTTTTTGCATATCAAGTTGATCCCAACGTACATATGTCTCACGATACAGTCTAACTACATCTTTACATGCTATTTTCCACATGATCCAGCCTCGTGCTCACTTAATTGGTATCTAGTCAATATTTTACTCACATTTAAAGAGATTCCTCAAACCTACATTTGCTCTGGTTCATTTACAGGGTAATTATCCAGCTCACACCAAGTCTGGCCTTCTAGATCCAACCAGTGCAGACACACACACGGCTCTGCTGGGAAAGCACAGCTCTACACTTTGTCTTCCAGATGACAGCACTATAAAACCGACGGGGGACAAAACCAGAGTCAATTAAAATACATTAAAAGCAATGCAACAATTCTATGATTTGTCATAGAGATTTTATTCCTTTGAATTCCTCTGACTGTGTCCTCAGGACATTAAATCCCATGAATGCTGTGGAAAGCTCTTCCCACAACATCTCCCTATGCTCATTTTTATTTTCCCCTTTCTCCTTCCTGTCAGCAGCCCTGACCACAAACCTCGGCCTCATTAAGGCATCTAAACAGAGAAGGGACCCGTGGCTGCACGACCGGGCCGGTCTGCTGGAAAAGCAGGAGTGTGAGATGATGCTGTGCTGGAGCACAGCTGATGGAAAGGTTTTTCAGCGATGGTTTTTCACAGGACAGGCACAGCTGGAACGGGTCATGCCCACAGGAATTGCTGAAACAGTGAGGATTTAGGAGACCAAAAGCAACAGACACCTGGAGCCATAGAGATTCCCAAATTTTGTGCCTCGTGAGTGAAGAGGCCCCAAGCTCCCCTGTCCCGTGGCAGGGACAGCATCTCTTCCCAGCCGGCTCGGGAGCAGCTGCCAGCGGAAGTCGGGGGCTTAATTCCTTGTGCAGGACCCTCGTGCTCGGGGGAGACCCATGTTAGGACCGCGATTAGTTCTTAACAGATGCCTCTAAATTGCCTGCCGGAGGAATCCACCTCTCCCCGTGACCGCCCGGGGACGCGGCCCCCGAATTAGGGGGGTTGATTTCCCCTCATTAAGCCTGTCCTGAGCTGCTCTCTGCGGGAACCGTCCTCGCCACAGCTCCCACTGCAGCTCCAGAGACACACTGGGACTCCACGGAACCCCCGCTACTGCCCTGGTTTTCCCGGCTTTGGGAAGGTGAAAATGGCAGGTTAGCTAAGCCAAACAGAGTCTCCCTGTCGCTCTCGGGCCGAGGAGCCGAGGCCCCACTCACAGCATGTCTGTGTGTGCAGGACAGACAGACAGACAGACAGAGCTGCCCTGCTCTCTGCAGCCTCGCTGGCTGCCGAGCACGGCCAGAAATCCTCCCCAGCCCAGCCGGACGGATCCTCCGCCACGCGAGGTGCTGCAAGGAATGTGAGAGGGATTGAGAGGAAACATGTAAGATTCAGATTTGAAATTAAAATTATCTGCCCCAACAACAGCGCCTGGATTTCTGCATTAAATTTTTGACATTCCAATGGCATGATACGTTCGTGTTGCTCACCCAAGATAATCCCACGCGTTTTTTTAGAAGTTAAAAATTAAAATCTGCATTAGGGCTTTTATCACACGTCTTGAAAACAAGGCAAATAGAAAACTCCCAGTGCTCACCACCAGGCATCTTATCAGCAGAAACTACGGGGCTCTTTGTGCTGTGTTGTGATGACTTTGCAGCACACGTACTCCTGAAAACAGCCCCTGCTACTCACAGGAGACACCCTGGATGCTCAGACCCACGGATCTCACCGCGAGGAGCCACACCGTGTGTCAGAACAGCCCAAACCACACTGAGCGAGCTCCTACACCAAATTTAGCAAACTGCACTTGCACTACGTCTATAGGAGCAAATGCAAGATGTTAGATAAGGGCCACACCGGGGTTATACACACTCGGCATTTGGTTAAATCAGGAATTAGACTTATGGGTTCTAGGAATATGAATGTCACTTAACAAAACAGAACATAAATACCCACAGGGCAGCGACCCTCTTCTTTAAAACAAAAGACGTCCAGCTTTTCCTGTGTGAGTCTTGCCAAAGACTAATTACATTATTGCTTGTTATTTGTAACAAAACATAAACATTTTCCTTATGCCCTGAGACAGCAATCACGGAGGAACCCAACCCGTACACCCCCATCTTAATACACACTATCGTGTAGGATATAAAGCACTCTAATCTAGTCTCATCCACCCACTAAATTGCTCCAAAGTTTGATTGCACATATTCTCTGCAAGTCCAGGGAGAAGCTGCTTTCTGCACTGGCAATACAGCGAGCAGGGTGACAGTCTAACATGGTGTCCTGCTGAGATCCAAGAATAGCAATGCCTTAAAAGGCAGCGATGTTGAGATCACAAGGAAAAGAGAATTAGGGCACAGCTGTGGAGTTCTGTAGGCTAAAACATAGACTCAATATGTCAGAGAAAATTAAATCACAGAGCTACATGTAATTTCTAGTCTCATTTGAAACTTTGCTGTAGCTGTGCAGAATTTGTGCTTGGGTCATACATGTGAGTCTCTGTGTTTCTGCATGCAGAAATAAAGCATGAAATTAATTTAAAAAGAAAATACAAAGGAGTCGTATGCCGCAGTAACACAAACAGCTATGTTTGGAAGGATGTGTACATGCTACTGCAGCTCACACAGTTCTGTGGGCAGCTCTGGAGGCCAGACAGCAAAGCCCCAGACCAGCCTGTGACACAGCCTCACCTGCAGCACAAAACAAACACAAACTGACCTGGCAGATCTGAAAAAGGCCTGTTTTCCTGCGGTTGTCAGGTAAGTGAAAGGGATCCTTCCTCAAAATTGAAGGTACCAAAACTGATAACAAACTTTAGCATAGGCTTTTCCCCTTGAAGAAGCGATGTTACATTTTTCAGAACAGTATGTAGATACAAATTTGCCAATATTTCTTTATCCTTGAAGCCCAGTACTAGCCTCTCCTTTGAAAGCATTCAATATCCAACAGAATAAAGTCCATTCTCCTCTGCCAATATCTACTATTGCAATCTGTGTCCAACTAATGAATTTTTGGGATGTCAGGGTCTGTGCCTGTCGGTGCAAGAGCTGTGCCTTGAGCCAGGAGCTCGGTGCCTTCCCCAGTGTCCTCCCCCCAGCACAGAGTGGTTTGATGGTAAGAACTGTGGATTCCATGGGAGCTCCTGGATGAAAAGCTGGCCTTCAGGCAGAGCAGGAGGGGCTCTCCTGGCCAAACCTGCACCCATGAAGCAGGTTCGCAGTGCCTCACCTGCACAAGAGACCAGGCTTTACCTGACCAGCAGACCAAAATCATCTCTTTAAAAGGCTCCGCAGGCCAGGGACAGATAAGAGAGAAGACAGAGGAGATAAAGCAGCTGGCAACAAGGGAGCAAGACTGATTGGGATGAGGCGTAGATGGCCAGGCTTTCCTAAATTCCTGGTACTTGAGCACTGCTGTGGTACAGAACAGCAAGAAAGGAGAGGTTGGAAGCTGCATGTAATTACAACTGTGTTTAGCTAAGTGTATTTCCTGTGGAGCTCACAGAGCACGGCTGCACTCGAAGCTGGTGTGTTGGTATCAGCCATCCTTTGTCCCTAAAGAGGTAAATTATACCTCTGATTTGTATATAAAATTCAATAGCTGCTAATGGTTATGCCTGAGCTGCAGACAGAGCTGTGGACTGACATCTCCAGGAGTCAATTCCTATGAAGGGATAGTACATTAAGAGATTTTACAAAGGGGACGAGTTCAGCAGCCAACAGACAGGGAGAAGTGAAAATGAGCCAGGGAGGGATGTGCAGGGGCAGCCCAGTGAGGTCTGCCTGGGGGACCAGGCTCGGTGGGACGGGACCTGTCGACTCCTCGGCCGTGTCTAGTGAGCGGCATCCCTGCCCAGGGCAATGGGGCTGGAGCCAGATGATCCCCAAGGTCCATTCCAACCCAAGCTGTTCCATGATTCTGTGACCCGGCTCCTGCTGGAGTTCCAGAGCTGTGTGCACGTGGCACTGCTTGGGAGAAGGAGGAATGCACCGCGATCGACATCACATGGGGAAGGAGATAACGCAGGAGCGCAGAGGAGCAGGAGCGATGTGTGAGCTCAGCCCGCAGCGACGGATGCAGGAGAGCTCTTCTGGAAACTGCCAGGACCGGCAAGGGTTAACGGGGCAGTTCCCGAGCACAGGCGCTGCACGCAGGGGCACACGTGCACACCACGATCTAATTAACAGAGAAAATGCCAAATGCTGCAGACGAATTGCTTTTTCCGAGCAGAACTGTGTATTACCTACTTTAAGCACAGCCCGGTTCATACATATGCAATGTTCTTCACAAACACCGCACGTGGCGCGGGAAACAATCCCGTAAATGAGGATGCGAAAGGAGGTCACTAATTCTCCTGGAGTATCTCCGGGAGCAGGCGGAGGGAGCCCCGCACGCCATCCCTGCCCATCCCGGCCCGGCCGGCGCGCAGCAGCCGCGGCCCCCGGCCGCTGCCAGCGCCGCTCGCCCTGACCCAGTTTCCCGCAGCATTTCTGCATAGCGACAGAGGTCCGAGCAGGACAAGTGCCACCTCCCAGCCCACGGGATTCTCCGTTTCCTACTGCTTCGACTGGATGTGCCCAGCCCTTACACGCAGGCACGGCATTGCACACAAATGTAAGTAAACACAGGAAGAGAAGGAATTAGAACGACAACAAAAATCCCGTTCTCGTTCACAGAATATTCCTCTGAAGTAGATACACCGCTGTGAGAGTGGCTACACGAATATCCATCCCATGAATCCTCCTTGGGAGAAACCTGACAGTTCCGTTCTGGCCAAAGCTCTTTTAAAGGGACTTTGCTCCTTTCTGGCTGGTCTGAGCACTCCTGTTGCCCTGAACCATTCCTGCTCTTTCCCTTTCACCGAAAGGAATCCTATTTACTGAGCCGCCTAGAAAATTACAATTCCTTCATTACCCCCAGCCAAAGCTCTGATGCTGTGAGGAAATGCATTTTCCCACCCCAAGCCCCACACAACTCATGTACTGTCCTATTTCCTACTCCCTCAGTCCCCACGGAATTACAGCGTATTGACTGCAGATGCACTGGCAGCTCTGATGTCATCTCCAGGCTTTTTCTTTCTTAATTTTTTTTCCTAGGTGAAGCATCTATATTTCCTCTGTTCTGAAATTTTGTGCTGAAACTATAACAAGCCAAAAATCTCTTCAATGGGAAATTTCACAAACGGAGGATTATGACTTCAGCTCCAGAATAAGCAGCAGGAGCAGATGGAACTCTTCAGAAACAATGATTCCATTTTCATGCAAATTTCCTTAGTAGTTAAAAAAAGACGACGAAGAAAAAAAACCACCAAGATATCAGAATGGTCTCTAAATGGAAGGTTTTTGAATGATGCTAAAAGCAAAGGGCTGGTAGCTCTCCACCAGAGTCCCAAGCATTTTAGCAGCAGCCAGGGTGAAAAAAAACCATGACAAACTAAATCCAGACTCTGTCCCCACTCAGAGTCAGGATAAGGGAAAGGGAAAATGGAGTGAATGTGTATTTTAGTTTTTATGATTTTCAATATCCTCGGCTTTGTGCTAATGCACACTTCAGAGCTAATTCTTACGCTCTTTAGGAGCACAGGCTTCATTCATGAAGCAGCATGACAAAAATTCTTTATCCACTTGATGACTACAGAAGGTGACAGGCACCGAGAAGCAGCCAGCCACGGGGACCCTGTCAGAGTGCTAACCTGCAGCGCTCCTCCTCGGAGGACAGCGCTCCCCTGATTGCAGGAACACAGACATGCATATTTCATAGCCCAAGTGTGGAAACTGAGCCAATTCTTTTGTTATTAATACTGGCAGCATACCCCACAAAACAAATAATGCACAGAGTTAGCAGACCCTGTTTCTGGCTCCTCTACTGACTTCTTACTCAGTTTTGGTCTTCTGCCTTAATTTCTCCCTTGTGTTTACTCCCCAAGTGAGAGAATTCGAGCTACTCCCTCTCTCTCAGCGTGGTGAGGACAACTGGCTTTGCACAACAGAGTGTGACTGTGCCCCGCTGCAGCACCGACCGCTGTCCTGTGGTGCATACAGAACACATGCTCACGGCAGTAACTGGGATATTTCGGAAGGCCCAGGGAATTCCACTTTTACAGGCTACTCTTTAAAGCGGAGCTTTCAAAGCCAAGAGGAAACGGAGCGCCCAGAGGAGCAGGAATGCAGCCACGCACTGCGGTTGGCCAGGGCCTCCCCCTGCACGGGCCAGGGCAATGTGCAGCCGGGCCTCCCCCTGCGCAGAGCTGCAGCGGCCGGGCACGGGGAGCCGGCACGGCTCCTTGGGACAGCCCCCCAAAGCCAGGCGTCCCTCTCGCCGCAGCTGCTCCCTGATGCTACTCCTGATGTTTTGCAGCGAGGCTTCCCAAGTGCCTATCAATTCTATCAAACAATTTCTATCTCGCTCAGTTTAGCATTGATTTTTCAAAGTAGTTGCATCCTTCCTTTTTCATGCAAAAGGGATACAAATTTGGCTTCCAATAAGGCTGCCAAGAGTAAAGGCCTCTGAGCCATGTGTTCAATACCAAGAATACTTCTGTTTAATCCTATTCTACCTACACTTATCCCTTTCATCATGTCACTGGCCAAATCTTTTCACTTTGAATTTGCTCTCAAGCTGGATCTCTTTCCTTCCTCATCAAGTTAGATGGATTTAAGCAATGACAGCTACCAAAAGGACAGAGCACATACAAAATAACTCCAGAAATGGGCTCAACAAGGTTTATTTTCAAGATCTTCCCTTGCTTTCCTCTTAGCAGAAGGATGTAAAGAAACAATTTTCTCAGTTAATCCCTCCTTGACCCAAATTAACTTTTTCCAAACTATTTTCTTAAATAATTTCTTTACAGTCTTGCCTGAATGAACTTGACAATAGGCGCATCTCAGTCTCCCAAGGAAAGGAAGAGAACAGCAATGGGGAGGGATAAGAAGATAACTTAGCTGGTCTGACCAGCACAGTGCTGTGCATTGGGGTGGCAGAAGAGGGGAGCTTCAGATTAACACTCTGGATTTCTCTTTATTTCTCAATAAAGATGACACAGGAGGGAAAAAAGGCAAGTATCCCTTAGGTCCTCACTTCCTCCCTTGCTGGTCTTTGCGGTATGAAGAGAAATGAGACCCACCTGCCCCGGGTCTCACCTGTCTGGATCAGCACATTGGATCTGACCAAACTCATGGGAAGTCTTCCTCCCTCCTTCCCCTCTCCTGTCACAGTCTTTCTCCAGGATGGGAACTGCCAGAGAGACTCGAGGATAATTGGGGGAAGCACAAGGGAGTACCAGCATTGCCTCTCCTTTAGACGCCTCAACGGATCTCCATTGCTTTTTCATTTTGACTTGGGTAAATTTTAAGCAGCAAAATGTAACACAAAGTTGATGACAGTACTGTAAAATGGCTGAAGGGCTGAAAACTGGGTCAACCCCCACCTCCTGCCCCCAGCCCCATCACCGCTGACAGGGTCCTGCAGGGCCCGGCTCCAGCTTGGAGGAACAGCCACGGCACAACAGCCTCGGCTGCAGTGCCCTTGCCTGGGGAACTTGTTCTCCACGGCCGCTCCAGCAGTTCACTTCCCAACGGGAAATGATGTTTTCCATAGATTTAGTGAAACACGGTTCTAATTTAGTAATCGCGATGTTCATCCTGCTGAGCAGGACCGAGTGTTTTGAGAATGAGAACAAAATAATTAGGACGAGCCTCAAAATATTCAAGCGACTCAAACATTTGAAGATCACCTCTGATGTGGGGACAGAAGGAGGCACCTGGAGATTGGCATGTGGTTGTGCTTATATACTGTGCCAAAACCCTGTTCCCCTTTCCAGACCCTTAATATTTCATATTTGAGGACTTTTATAGTATTTTTGCTAATCTTAAAATGGGTTCCATAGCTGTTTGGATACCTTGTAAAACTCACACTACCCTAAAAAAACCACTCTTACAGATTAATTTTTTTATTTTTCATAAATAGGATCAAAGATACCATATGTTTTTCAGTCAGAAGCCCACTCTTACACCAGCAAGCATCAGAATACATATTTTAACAGCTGCATCAACTATGTTTCAGGAATATAACTGAATGACTCAAGAAATGAAAGACAATCTTCAAAAGAGGAGGCAGATAGGAAGCTGTCTGGGAACTGGAGAAGTTACTACAATGGTGATTGTGGGCAGAATGGACAGCAGATAGGAGTTATCTCCTTCACACTCATGACAGGGAGGTGGGAACCTCTTCATCCACATCAATAGCAGCTGCGTGACAGTGATACGAGCCTGGGTCACCATTAAAGCAGCATGTCAAGCTCTTTTTTTTTTTCTTTTTCTTTCCAAATTGCTTCCTTTTGGATGAGTTCCATGTAACTGTCATTTGTTTTCTCATTTCGATTTCATTTTCTATTTATGCATTCATCCAGCCCTTGAGGGAGAATTCTAGAGAAATCCATGTCAAGAATGCCCACAAGGGCCCTCTGACCCACCCCTCCCACTCCTCCGTGTCCCTGTTAATGACATCATGGCACAACCCAAAAACTCAACAAACTTGACCAGCAAAGGGCAGGAACTGCATTGCCACTGCGGCACCGTCCCCTCATCCGTCACCTGCAGCTGCCCCGCTGCACTCGCCCTGCCCCAGGCTGCGGGGGCTGCCAGACCACCGAAGCACAGGACCCCAGAACCAGCAGCGGTTACTGCAGTCACTCCCGAAAGCATTTTAACAGCAGCAAAACACAGAGTGAGAACAGCCGTGCAGCGTTAGAGAGCGAGAACCTGTCCTACGGTACAGGATCCCGGCTCACAGGGGACCTCAGGAGCCACCCAGTCCAAACTCCCCTCCACGGAGGGTGTCCAGTGCTTTGGTCTCCCCTTCCGAAAACGTTCTCAGAGAAGAATAAAAGGTCAATAACTGAAAAAAGCAGAGAAAAAAAGACTAATAAACCTGGAAGAAAAGGAGAAGGGAAAATGCAACACGGACATTGACTTCTGCCCACAGCTCAGCCCTGGGTTCCCTCTGAAAACACTTGACAGAAACAAAATTAGTGCGTCTTAGTGCAGTTCCAGAGACATCCCAGTGTCTTGTTTCACTGTTCTAGCACAGGGAAAGGATGCAGACGAGTTGTGGGAGCAGCTTTGTCAGTCTCAAACCACTGAAACTAGCAAGGGAGGGGAGTTCATTCATCATCAGGTGGTCTCATTGAGAACATGCTTAGAAGTGTTTTATTCTGTCCTGCCATACAAACAGGAACGGTTGTTCTCACTGTGCTAAAGAATGGAAAGGAAACAAACACAAGTGGAGAATCTCCCCGATGCTACGTGCGGTTCAGGGCAGCGCTGCCGATGGGATTTGGTGGGGGCTGTCCTGCCGCTCCAGAGGGGACAATCCCGAGGTTTTGCAGGAGCCCACAGCGCTGGTTAAAGGCGCTGGAGCCGCTCCGTGACACCTCTTAGGTGCCTTTAGGTGCGAACACGAAGTGGCCTCGCGCTATCCCCCGGCTCTGCCCGTGCTGGCGGCGGGGCCGCGCCGTGACCCAGTTTCCCAGTGGCCCAGAACGCCCGGGGATAACCCGGGCGGGGGCGCGGGGGCCGGC
>VWPU01015046.1:0-11806 GCA_013398955.1 Callaeas wilsoni
GGCGGCGGCGGCCGCCCCGCCGTAGGTGCCGAGCGGCAGCGTGTCGGGGCCCATGCTGGCGGCGCTCGCCTCGGCGGCTGCTGGTGCCTGGCCGCCGCCGCCGGGGAGGAAAGTTTCGCCCGTCCTCCCGCTCCCGGCAGGAGAGGCGCCCGGCCGGCCGTCCCTCCCCGCCCACCTCGAACCCAGGGGGCTGGGTTTGGCTGCTCGGAGCCGGACTTGGCGAGCGGGCCCGGTGCGACCCGGCCGGCTCCTCCCCGGGGAGCTCCCGGCGCGGGGAGGGTCGCGCCCGCCCGCCCCCGCGGCCTCCCGGCGGCGGCGGAGGGGAAGCCCCAGCCTGCGGCTTGCCGGGAAAAGGCTGCGATGCGGTGGGAAGGTCCCAGGACGGAGACCCGGGAATGATGGGGGGAATCGCAGTTCTCCCCGCCCTTCAATCCCTTTCAGCCGTCAGGCAGCCCGGGAGGGTCTCGGTGCTCTCGAGTGTCGGAGTGGCGGTGGCGTGTCCCCAGTGCGAACGGGGCTAGAGTCGGACAAGTATCAGTTCTGGCAACCCTTTGACCTCCGCTTGGTTTGGATACAGACACCCGATATGTGTCCCCTTAACAAGCAAGGCAACATCCCACAGCTTCATAAAACTTAATCTGAGGGTTGGTTCTTAACGTTGTGCTGTATGAGAAGAAACTGGGTCCAGTCCTCCCACTGTGCCAGCCCCTCTGGTGTGTTATAGAGAAATAAAAGAGAGGAGGAGGAGGTGAGAGACAAAAAACTGAGCCAATGGGGGGATCCCCAGCTTGAGGAAGTGGGATGAGGTAGAGTGGCAAAGAGGTCCAGGGAGTTTGATACTTCGTGGCAGAGCAGGGACTAACTAAAAACCAGGGCAGCAGCGGTACCTTACAGCTCCATCGCCATTTGGTACAAGGTACACTCGAATATTGCTGTGATGTAAGATACTCTTCAAGGCGAATTCACACTGAGACATGGAGTAAGATCCTTCAGGTTTTGGAACTGTGGTTTGACTGAATGCTGACAGACAAGTTCATGCTCATTTTCGGCCACATGTAATATGTTATGTGTTTCATAATGTTTGGTGGTTTATATATTCCTTTCATCTTGGAAACAAATTGCAGAGAACCAGTCTTCTGAGTTGTCCTGTTGTAAGTTTTTGTCAGAATTGTAGAGTCCCAAATATATCTTAGCAGATAAAAAAGCCAGTTAACTAAAAACCTTCCTGATGAGCAGATTTCATCATTTTTGAGTGCCTGAGGCACATCCGAGGGTTTGCAATCATCAGAGCTGTGTCTTCTTCATCAGACATTCCTTTTAGTTGCAGTGTAATACTTGAAAATGCCATTGTATTAATCAGGAAAAATCTAATTAGTGTGTCTCACATTAAAAGTGACCCAAATCTGAGCAACATTACTTAAAACCATGAGCTGTCTATCCTTCCTGAGATCAAAAAGTCAAACACCCTTATTGTGCAATATGATGCATGGAGGGAAACCATAAGAGAAACTAATGCTTCACTAGTAGTTCTTTAGAACTTTTTGCAGGTAACTATATTTGAAATCCCCAGTTTGGGAATCCCAAGGGGTTTCTTAGCTACTGGTCCTGTAAATTCATGGAAAAGGACTAATTCAGAACTGAAAAGCATTGCATTGTATGACATTACACAGTAAAATATTACTCATTTTACAAGTGATCTCTGCTGTGAAAATTTAGTGTTTCAGTTCAGTTTGGTGAGAAATAACTGTCCACATACAATTAAATAGCTGTGGCAGCTAGAGTACGCCCTCATCCATAATCAAAACATCAAAACACCAAGATCACTGTAGTTCTGCCAGAGGGTGTGAAGAGGGTTACAACAATCTTTTTTAGTTTGCACTTTTCATGTTTGCTGAAAGTTACTGTCTCAGGTCAATTGCAGATGAAAAAAAACCACCCCCCACACCAAAAAAGCATTTTGAACCACACCACAAGCACTTTGAAATACAGGAAATAAACCCTGCAAGGTCCTAAGTCCTCTAAGAATGCTGAGTACTGTTCTGTGTCAACCATTTAAAAAGTCCAAGAAGATGGATTAAATTCTTAACTAGTGAAGGAATCTCAAAGAGCTAGAAAAGATGTTTGAGTGTGTTGTCTTATATATAGTATGAATTACGTCAATGCAAATCCAACTGGATGATATTTACGCATAACATACCCGTTAAAATTATAATAGATGTATCCATAGATATTGGCATCTCAACTAACTGGAGAAAGAGGGTGAGGCTGAACAGTTCCCTTCAATGTAGCTCTTGCAGGAAAGAGAAAATTAATTTAATTTTCAGAATGTGCAAGCCTAGTCTTATAGTGATGTGGTCTCTTGTTGGAAAAGTAGTTTATTAAGAATTTGAAGGCTTTTCAGTTTCAAGCTGTCATGAGATCTTTATAGAGTTATCACTGCAGCATGGTCACAATTGAGGAGAAAGAATGCAAATACTGTTATATTTGGAAATGGATAATGTTACTCTCCAGCTGGATACAACTGTGTCCAGTTCTTATCCTTACTGGTGGGGCGTAATTGCTGTTGTTCCATGATGGTAACAGTGGCTCCTTGACAAATTTCTTCAAGTGTCCTTTGTATGTATTAGAAAACTTCTAGAATAACTGCCGGCTGGAGAGAAGTGAAGGCATCTGCAAGTACTTATGAGTTTGGGGGGAGGGATGGAGAATTCCCAAGGTAAGCTTGGAGGGCTTTTCAGTTGGAAAGATTTCAGAGAGGTTCCTAATACTATGGCAGTAAGGCTACAGAGAAAGACAGATAGATAGATAGATAGATAGATAGATAGATGCTCAGCTACATTTCTCCTGTTTAAATTGTGAACATTCTGTACATATGCTACAGTTCAAAATGCATACTGTGTGTATGTTTCATACTGCCAATGTTGTAAGATGATATAGATCATATTTTTTTGTCTTATGAAAATGCAGAAGACTCAAAATAAACTTTGAACAGTATATACTGCAATCTGTACAGTATTTTACACATCACAGTGTGATTTTGCTATATGCAGCACATGGACAAATGCCTGTTCTACTGGGTAGCTTTCATGTGCACAAGGATTTAAACTCCCAGTCTTAGACAAGAGCAGATTCTCTACCATTGAAACACCAGTGACATATGTGTTATAAGCAACAGCGGGAACAAAGCTTACTTTTCCACTCACCCAGCACTACTCATTCAAAGGTTATTTTCAACAGTTTATAGCTTTGATCTGCTATAACCATTGCAGTTGCAATACTGCACAGCCATTCTTGCCTTCAGTTTAAGTGTGCATGAAGTATTTCAACCAAAAAAAAAAATTATGTCTTTTTGTGAACAATGCTAAAGGAAAATGGTAACATTTTTAGTGATTTTGAGAAATGGAAGTGGCATTAGACTTTGAAATGGGGTCAACAAATTAACCTCTATGTCAAAGATAATCTGTCCAAATTTATTTAGGTTATAAGCCCCACAAGAAAAGAGGTTTTGTACACTCTAATGACCTGCTGGACCTTTGGGGCTTCATTCCGTGAAGATGCCACTGGAACTGGGTCTGCTTCCAGCTCTTAGCTCAGCAGCTGTTTTCTCTGGAAGTGAAGCTCTGAGCTAATAGAGATCAGGCTGAATTCAGGGCAATGAAACTAAAAGCCTTTTTGTTCCCTGCTCTCTGTCTCCCTTCCTGCTAGAATACAGGCAAAGGGAAATGCAGTGATTTACGCGTAGGACGAAAAGGCTTACAGACATCTTAAATCTTGCTTGGTTCAAGACTAATAATTTGATTCTTACTTTGTGTTCTCTCCTTCAAGTACACACTTTAATGCTTTTGTAACACAGCACTGCAGGCTCTCTCCCATGGCCTCCTGTGTCAATCACAGCTGATTGGCCTGAGCTCTGAACAAGATCCCACGCTGAGATGGCTGAGAAGTCCCACTCATCTGTCCCTGCATGTCAGATATCTTGGTCCCACTTCCTACTATCATGTGGAATGCCATGCCAAACACATACTTGCTACATACACCAACATATGGACTCATTAGCAAAAAAAATAAGCTGAGAGGTCTAAAGGGACAAGGGCAGGAACTGAATAAGCAAAGAGATTAGGAATGGGAGCCAGGAAAGGGGAAAAAAAGGAGGATTAGGAACAGATGAGGGGAAACTGAGGATGAATGGGCAAGATGAAATCTGTGACCCAAAGGAAAGGAGTTGACAGTAAGAATAAAAAAGATTTTGAGGAAAAATGTGACAGACTGGCAGCTGCCTCAGTGTAGAGATTAAGATATGGAATTGTGATATGACTCAAAGGTGAAATCCAAGAACAGAGGTAGAACTGGAAATGAGTGGGAATGACAGTGTGGGAGAGGAGAAGCCAAGAGGACTTAGGTAAAAAACCTCTGAGATGGTTCCTACAGTTTGCAGACTGAGTCTCACTGGGAAAGAAGGAATTTGGGTCAAAAATTGACCCTGGGAAAACATAAAAGTGATGGGCAAGATGATCAGATAAGAAGGGACCAAAAGAAAATGCTACATCTTCCTGGCTGCAATTTTCCTTTGTACAACTGCAGAGCCTCAAAAGACATGGTCCTGTTTCTCTGTACTGCCATCTGTGCCAGCAGTCATGCAAGCCCATCTTTTCCCTTCTGTTGTAGCTATCCTGTGCTCACAGTGAGAACTGGTTACTTCCTAATCTGGCATAAAGCTCATTCACTGAAGGAGAAGAAGGAATAGCTAGCATGCCACCAGATAAGCCACTGATTTCACTCATTCTGAAGCCATAGAGTCTTTACCTTTGCAAGAAAATAGACTGGCAATCTGCAATGTGGACTATGGAAAAGTGAGACATCCTATTTTGGGAGCTAAATAAAAAAGGAGCTGTGTTACAGATGCCATGTGGAAGAATTTTCACATTTTTACTCTGAGTTTTTAATGAGAAAACTTTAATATATACATATCGCTACAAGGAAGTAATTTAGGAATGAGCTTTACAGATAAACCTAGATTATGTAGTCAAAGAGACTGGAGAACTCCTGCTTCTTCTTTGTTGTAGATGGAAACCTGGTGGGGCAAGGGGATGGCTGCTAGAGAAGTGGCTAAGTTAACTAAAGATTCTCCTTGATAGTTATATTCCATCCATTTCTGTGAATAATTTCTATACCATCATACCATGGCTGATTATCTGATAGACCCTCATTTTCTGTAGGTCAGTTTGAGAGCTTAGGTCTGATTTCCCAAAGTGGTAAGACCATCAAAAGCAATACATATCTATAGTATCTAGCTATGAAAAACAGTGGTGTATTAAGGACTTACCCTTTGAACATGTAAAGAACTCTTAGCATAAAAAAACCCAGCATTTAACTTCCCTACTGATGAGCATCCATGGAAATATTAATGCTGGTGTACCCTAAAGAGGATTTATATTTGCAATACAGTAAGGTACCCAGTTGTATGCTCTGAGTAACATAACAAAATTTTGAAGAATTCTGTATTCCCTGCACAAGATTATATATTCAGAATTTGGCAAAGTTATAGTGAAAAATTAATGTAACTTCAGTATACTTACCTTGATTAAAGGCCTACAATATACTTACCTTGATTAAAGGCCTACAATTCTGGGATTTTTTAACTTTTTAGTAGCTGAGTTTGTAACCTTCAAAACATGGTTTTTATTTTTCATTGCTATAATTCAGTATAATTTGCCTTGGGAGTACTGCAGTCTTTGCTAGCAGCAAATATTTGGGGCAACTAAAGAGTGTTTGTGCTATTATAAAAACAAATATCATGTATTAACTCATTAGCTGGCAGGTGTATGTATATAAACAACATCTGGACATTTTTCATTTCTCTGGAGTACTGAACATAGCTATAGCTCAAATTGGAAGATAGGAGAGGGGAGGGGAGGAAAGAAAAAGGAATGTATGTAAAGAAAACATAAATGATGCAGCTCTCACAGTCCTGTCCATTATGAGTCAGCAGTAGGATGAATATCCTGTTTTGCAAAGAGAAACACTTCAAGAGAATGTCTAAGGAGTACACGATTACCCAAGTGAGAAGAATGAATGATTGAAGATTGCAGATGAAAAATCTTAGAACTATTAAAAAGTGTGTTATTGATGGACTGTGATGTAAGAATATTATATGAGCCAAATGGTTAGACATAGAAGCAGTGAAAAAGAAGGCAGTAAAATCCAGACAAGTTTGTCATCATGATCAAGTTTGTCAAGGAAGATCATACAACTGTGATTCCACCCACAGACATTTCTGAAACCCCACACAGGGAAATGCAGGAAATACACAATCACAAACCAGAGAAAGTCAGTGACTGGGGTATTGCCCTAAAATGAGTAAGCATTCATGTTATGAATGCTAGCCATTGCAAAACAGGGCAGATACATATGGCAAATACATTTTAAAAAATAGAAGAAGTGTTTAAGCAGGAGACTAGACCTCCTAAACTGAAATAAAATCAGCAATACACTCAAAAATTTGTGAGCTGTCTTGGCAACAGCAGACAAGGTGGAGCAGTGCTGATGAGATCAAAGTGCAGTAGAAAATGTTTCAAAAGCAATGCTAAGTTACTGCTTACATAGAAGTTAATTTGCAATAAAACACAGGGTAATTATCAACTAAAATCATGTTTTATGCAAAAAAGTGGAGATATGCACCAGTTCCAAATGCATGTTTTTGTTTTAACATTCACACTGAGAAGAAATGCAGTTAACAAATAAGGTTTGAAGGAGGAAAAACTCACATAGACTTAAAATGTGACTTGAATAAAATGACTCAGTCACACAATTTCTAAATCCTGCTATATTAGACTAGAGCTGACAATGATTCCCGAGGTGCTAACTATACTCCTATAAGTTTTCCTTATTATTTATATTTTCTGGACTACAGTTTATCAATGTATTGGTGCTACAGTTTTTTAAACTATGCCTTTGCATTTCTATTCTTTGGGGTTTGTTAATTTACTGCATTGCTTGTTCCTCTGATATTGCATGGTATTAGTGGTCTTGCTGATCAGTCACATCACTAAGATATTATTTAAAAGATTTGGATTTATATTTTATTGTAGTTAATAATTTGAATTAAGCCTAACTGTGAAAAATAAAAAGCAAAACATTGTAGCACAGTATATTTGAAATGTATCTGGAGAGTCCAAAACTTGGCTTAGCAGTCAGTGGTTCAGAGTTAATGTGCAATCAGTTAAGTCAAAGGTACTTGATATTACTCAGCACTTTTTATGATTGACTTTTAAAACCCAAATCAGATGTACTTCAAGATGAGTTGTATGTTTCTTCTTTCTTTTCCAACCTTCTTTGTGTTTATTACCTTAACTGTTTCTTCTCCTTGGGAGTGTCTTGATTCGAAGCCAATACAGAAACTTTTGAATCTCAAAGTTCACCAGCAGATTAAAACCTGGAGCTGTTTTCGTCCACCTATTGGAGACATTTTTGACTGACCCTCCCATTCTTGAGGTGAAGACTTTTGATTTGCCCATGAATCAGCTCCCAATCCACCAGTTTTCAATTGCCCATATCAAAGTAAACCAAATCTGAATGATTCCTTTGATACTTAATGAGCAAGGCTCAGCTTGTTCATGGGGCATGTACATTCTTGTGCCAGAGACCTTACGGCAGGCCTGGGGAATAGGCTAATGGCCTATCATTATGTTACTCAGATTGTGATCTTGTGCTGCAAATCTGTCAAAGCCTGAAGTCGGTAAAACTGTTGATGTTGCTAAATGTGTGACTCCCTGTGCGTGGGGCACACCTATGGGAGGTGTCGTGATTAGAGGAATTGGGCGGAGTATGGTGTAGAGTCTGTACTTTGGACTCTATCCTAAATAGAGACTTTTGCTAAATTACATGTTCCAGTGAGTGTAGATAGAGACTAAGCTCAGGCAGGTCTAAAATGGGACCTCGTAAGTTACTTTATCTCAATTTCCGCTGAAGAGTGAAGCAAGCACAGATGCTTTAAAAGGAGAAGTGGGAAATAGGTATGCAGCCAGCCTATGCCCACAGTTATTTTCCAGGTTTGTTACAGGCTAAGTTGAAACTGAGGCCACGTGTACTTTGTTACTGAAGTCTCTTTTGATTGCCCTCAGACTTCTCTTGTTTATTTCATCACTGCCAGTTTGAACAACCAATAGTGGATAGTAATCAGAGGGCCTTAGGAGTCTGGATTATTTCCCAGTATTGTCCCTTATCTGAGGCCCTGGGAGACAGCAGATTTCCCTGTGAGTTCGGTCAGGTCTGCATATCGGATCCTCCATTCCCCTTAGAAGGGAGTCTCCTGTTACAACTACCCTTCTTTTCCTGTTAACAGAGGAGGTCCTGATGCAGGGTGCAGGTGGTGTTGTTTCAGGAGGCCCCACCATGCCAGAACGATCTTTGCCCACCTCATCCGTTGTTTGGCCTTCTAGATCCAGAGCCCCATACCTGTTGCAGAAGGCACCAGTCCTACTTGTCAAATTCAGAGAAGGAGGAACCTTCTTCCTGGTACGTGCCAANTCATCTTTAACAGACCCTCGGCTAACAGTCCTTTGACTAATTACCCTGCAGGGTTCTGAGTCCATCTGCTTCTTCTCCACAATGGAGCTTCAAGACTCCTGGGACTCTGAGACTGTAGCACTGCTGAAAGTAACTGGTCTATCTCTTGCTCATTCCCTCAAATACTGCATAGCCTGCTCACTTCTTCCTGTAGCTCCACCTGCAACACAGCTCCTCAAACACAGCACACTTTCTGCAAAATAACCCTTTGTCATCCCAGCCTCACAAAGCAGCATCAGGCACTCCTGGCAGCCTGTGGCCTGGAGAGCTACATCTACCTTCAGCAGGTCTGGCTGGCTGGAGGCCTCTGACATGGCTGGGCCAGTGACTTGCAGCTACAGGAGGTCGAGCTTGACAGCGTGTCAACACCACAACTAAGGAAGCCTAAACTACTATGCTAATAACACTGGAGCTAAAAGGATCTCTTTGCTCTTCCTGACCAGCTACTGAGTCCATTTGCTGCCTCTATTGGCACCACTCGAATGGTTGGAGAGGAGCCCTTCCTGCGTGAACTGCCGTGCAAACTGATGTGCCACACTCCAGGTGCTTGTGCGCCCTGGAACCATTTAAATCTCCCATGGTTGCTCCTGGCACCATCCTCTCCTCGTCTGGTTGTCTGCTGAGAGCTTCCAGGTCCTGGTGAGGCTCAGGGCTGCTGCAGGTGTTCCTGAACAGGGGAACCCTGCTGTACAGCTCAATCTCACCCCCTGGAATTTCCTTCAGTCACGGCTGCTTTGTGGACTTACCTACATTTTAATTCAAATTACGATTTCATACTTTGAGTTATACTCCATAAAAGCTGGAGGAGTCAAAATAATACATTGTCAGATGCAGATGTCAGTGTTTTAACCAAAGCAGCAGAGTCTTCTGGTCATATCCCACATGAGTGTGGAAAAACAGGCCAACATGGAGCTCACAAACACCAATCAAATAACTGGATACTATAAATATAAGCAAGGGGGAATAAATCAAAAAATTCCCAAACAGGAAAAGAAGTATTTTAAAAAGTAAAATAATTGTTTGCCTTGAAAAGCATTTGTAATCTTGTGACAATTTTTCCTTATGGGAAGGAAAACTGGTGGTGAATGGATTATGACATTTCCTTGATGCAAACTTTTTCTCTACAGAGAGCAAAGACCTGATTTCCAGCTCAGAATAAAATTGTGTGTTTCCATTGTTTGCATTTCCAAACCTTCCTCTAGCCATTATTTTGTTTCTTCTGCCAGGTCTACTGTTCCCTGATTTTGCTCTCTGCTTGATGTTCTGACTCTTTCTCTTTTGCAGATCATAGAATCATAGAATGGCCTGGGTTGGAAGGGACCTCAACGATCATTTAGTTCCAACCCCCTTGCTATGAGCAGGGACACCTTTCACTAGATCAGGTTGCTCGGAGCTCCATCCAACCTGGCCTTGAACACTTACAGGGATCACAGGTGGCCTCTGCTTCCAGAAACACCCAGTGCCCAATGGTATCTTCCTGCCCACTTCCCCCAGTTTTAATTTCTGGGTGAGCTGTGTTTTGGGCTGTGACTTCCTTTCTCTCCCATTACTCCAGATAAAAGCATCACTGCTCCAGCATTTGTAGGAGAACCTGTGAAGGTCAGTAACCAATTGCATCAGCTTCAAAGACGTGCCATCCCAACATCCATTATGCCCTTGTATTAAATTCACAAGCACTAAATGGATATATATGTATTTAATAGGCCCTTATAAATTTCAAACTGGTATATATTCAGAATATAAATTATCATATTTCTTTCCTTATTTTGGAAAAGGCCCCATTTAATTGAAAAACAAGTCTTTCCTGTTGGTTTTTCTGATAACTTACAGATTTTTCTATCGCCTCCGATCCAATTTTATATTACATGGCAGAGGCAGGTTGAAAACATAATGACAGCATGATCATTTTCTGTTGAATTCTTTATTCACTTCTGTTACACCTATTTACATTTCTGTGATATTATACTGGAATTATCCTTAGAATTCCATGCTAATTTTTTTCCTAGGTAAATTAAAATTTACTTTTAAAAAGTAAAGGAAATACCTAATTAGTGGTACTGAATAACTGATAAATTTTGTGCTTCTTGAGCTTCTCTCAAAATTAGTTTACTTCTATTTGCATTTAGATTTCTAACCCAGTGCTTGGCCTTTGGAGGAGAACAAAAAATGTTTGCTTAAAGGATCTGTTTATATCAGGTTACTTGCTTAAATATCTCAATAAATAATTTCATTCTTTAAGTCATTAAGTTATATTCTTCATTATATATATGTTTTAGAAAAAAGTTGGTCTTCATTCCGTATATCACTATCATTATCTCTAAAAGTCTGAATGGTCTCATTGAACTCAAATTGAGAGACTACTGAAGTTCAATGACATCGTGAGAGGCATCTGCTGGAAATTTTGTGCTTGTAACAGATACTATTTCAGCACTGAGAACAACACCAAGGACTTGAGCCTCTATGTCTTTCACATTTAGAATTCCTACCAAAGTCAGGGGAAATCTTCATGAAGCAGAAAAGTGTGATACTATAATTATTCATCTGCTGGAAAATGGCATATTACTCTACACCTATTAAAATTGATACCTTTATAAGTCTCTGTCTCAACAATTTTGAAAGCTGTAAAACATGTGCAGGAATTGTTAAGTATTTTTTCTTTTCTTAATCATAAAATTTTGCCCTTAAAAGTTTACAGAAAGTCAAATACTAGGCAAATATTTTCTCCATAAAATGGTATCCATCTTTCTACACTGTTTTTGTAAGCAAAAATGTAGGAAATTATAGAAAAAACTACTAAATAAAATTCAGTGTGTCAATTCACTTTTATTTTAAAAATAAATTTAACTGACACTAAATCAAAGCGTTTTATGTTGTGATTTATTGGCAGTGCAACATATTGAGTTTCAAGTGAGCTGTTTGTCTCCTGAAATGGACAGGAGAAAAGACACTCTGAAATTACACTCAGAAGATGTGAATAACTCTGGTACTTCTCACTCATTCATTGCTTGACAATTAGTGTTAGTTATTGCAGATATGAAAATAAAGACTTGTGTTGAAAGTGTTTGCAAATAACTTTTCCATTTTCTGACTAATGTATCATCTCTAGGTGACAGCAAATGGAGTGAGGCAACAATCACATCGTTCATCATCAGGTATGCATGAGTGTCTCTCTCTCTTGTCTCCAATACGGGTATGCCAGGATGGGGCTATGGCCCAGAACTCTGAAAGTTAGGTATATATA
>VWPU01015052.1:0-62348 GCA_013398955.1 Callaeas wilsoni
TTCACTTTGCAACTTAAGTTGAGGCTCTTTTGCCCTTGAAGAGTTTTCTCCCGATCCTTATCTCACTCATGAAGCCTTTGTTAACTTTTTTTTCCTCCCCTCCTCTGCCCAGCTGTGGCAGGGGAGGGTGAGCAAGCAACTGTTGTGGGTGCCTGGCATTAGACCAGTGTCAAGCCACGACAGAAGTATTTAAAAATATATATTCCACTGTAGTTGTTGCTACTCAGGATTCTTTCTGCATTCTTCATCATATGACTAAACTGCTTCGAAGTCGGGTGGTACAGATGGTATGGTATTTCAGATTATTCTAATTCCTAGCAGCTAAATGCACAGTCTTTTTTAATAACAAGCTTATCCTGAATTTTGAAACAATCACATTTTTGTAACATTACAAAACAAGTTACTCTTTACGGAGGAATGTCCTTGGGATTTTCAGGATTTGCATTCTTTTCAGGAATCGAAGAAGTCATGACTTAGTACTGCATTGTTCATCCCACATATTAAATGTCACTTGCTAAGTGTGCATGCAGCATAAAATTTTGTCTGTAGCACAGGATAGCTTAGAATAGCCAAGCATTTTTTTCTGGTTGCATTGTTACTGCATATTCCCAGTTTGACAAAGGAAATGTTGATTTATTGCCCATTTCGAACAATGTTGGATACCAAGATCTATAGTTGAATCCAAGCTAGCCAGTCTTTTTAAGGTGCCAGTAATGTGCTTAATTCATTGTCACCCTCAAAACGCTGTTGTCATGGTTATGTAGCGGTTTGCACACACTGGGAGTGAAGCTGGTAGACACTGGGCCTTGTTGCCTTCACATTGTCTGGGTGGGGGTAAAAGTCCTTGTCCTTGAACATATAAACCCTTTTCATCGATTTGCCCAGCACAGCATATCGTGTGTTTTTCTTCTTCCTATTCCTTCTGTAGGGACTTTGGGACTGGAGTTGCATTCAGAGTGTTCAGACACTGTATCTGTTCTGTTCGGGCATCTGGGGAAGGAGCAGTTTTGGTGCTCGCAGAGGAGTGGCTTTGGTTCAGAGCCTCCTGCTGCCTCTCTTGGCATTCAAGAGTCCTTGCTGGCTGGTGACAAAGCCCACGCTGGTAGGGGAGAGGTGGCACTGAGGTCTGGCTGCAGGAAGAAAAAAAAAGAATGAGAGCAAATAGCAGAAAGAGTGAGAACTGCTCTGTAGACGCTGGCAGTGCTATTGGATAGAGGCATCTCCTTCCCCGCTTTTTCTGTAGCCACTTTCACTGGTCAGTGTCATTAGCTAGGACTCACTGCTGCTTCTCACTCTTTGGGTAAGTTATTTTAGCAGGTTAACCTGACCCTTAGCATGTTCCTAATGTAATTTTGAATTGCATTTATGTGTTGTCATTTCTTATGCATGTTTGTCAAGCTTCCTGCATGTCTAGTTTGTGATCCAGAGGGAAATATAACTATGAATGCTGAAAGCTGACTTTGCAGAAAGCAGGTTTCTTTTATCAGAGTTATGTTCTACTGATGCCAACATACCGAACTTGAAAAATGAGCCCTATTTAATTACAGCAAAGTGACGTCCCAGCAAGCCTTTCTGTAGTAAGTGTAATTTGTGGTTTTATTGTGAATAATTTCCCTAAATATTTTAGCAGTCTGAATGAAGACACTGCTAAGTGACATCGACACACTTCTCCCGTTTGGAGTTGTATTGTCCTGTACAGTACATTTAGTCTAATCATTGTAGCCTGACAAAGCTTGGCATGAATGGGAAACTGTGAGATAGAAATTATTTAGGTTGCACAAACTAAGTCTTCTCAATCAGAGATTTCCAGGTGCTGATTATTTTCCACAAAATATCTTTTATCACAGGGATAACTGGTGAAATTTAGTGTTAGTCACTAAACCAGTGTAATGGAGGGGTCATATAATAAGCCAGTTTGAAATATTTTATTATTTAACTCCTGTAGTGGTTTGAAATTACTGGAAGAGCAAAGATTTGGGAAAACCTTCAAAGCAAAGCTATACAGTGAAAATTCATGTTCTTTCTATTTCTGAATATTTATGTATCTGGTGAGAAGATTTAGGCAAGGAAATCTAAGTTTCTCTATGAGGTGTAAGATTGCAAAAAGCAGTCGAATGACACTGTGCTTTGACAAGTTTTTATTAACTCAGGAGACAGTAAGAAGGTATTATAACTAAATATTTCTGTAAATGGGTTGAATACTAATGAGTCTGACAGGAATAATCTTCTGTCCCTAACCCACAGCTTTTGCTAACACTGTGTAGCATATCCATCCAGTGCTGCAGACTGGAAGCTGGTCTGGGGTACCTTTGCCAGATGAATTATTTCTCACTCTGCTTCCCTCTGTGGTAATGTGCTGGGCTTTCCCAGGAGCTGCTGGTGTGGGAAGAAACTGCCTGCAGATCCCCATAATAGTGGGGCAAATACGACTTTCCTAAGGTTTCTGCACTGTGCTGTGGAAGTAGGGAGGAATTTGTTGGTGGAGACAGACTGGGCCCTGGTGAGCTGTGTCTCTCCAACAGCAGCTGCTGATGGGGTGGGTGGAGGGCAAAGTGGTGCTTCCATGCTGTGCCATGCCTCAGCTGGGTCTCTGCCATCTGCTTGGTGTAGGACAGGACGCAGGCAAGGCAATAGATGATCTGGCCTTTGAGACACGTTGCTCCTGCAAGCACTCAAGGGGATTGTTGTGAGCTACCAGGAGGACTTTATGGATGAGTTGCTCCCTGTGGAGCTCACATTGCTGCTGCCTGGGTTGGGAGCTTCATGTCAGTTGCCTAACTGTAAGATTTTTCAACTGTTGTTCCATACTATGTCCTTACAAAGCTATTTGGCAAAATATTCCAATATATAATTAATTTATATGGTAATGTTCATGTGTGATCAAAGACCTGATATTATAAGATACAGTTTCAAATAAAAATACTTACTGAGGGCATCCTGGAGTGCAGGCATGGTTGTGTGTGTATCAAGGTACTCATAATGATGCATTTTACCCCTCTGAATTACTGATCTACCTATTAGCAGCCTATTTATGTTGCAGTTTGGGGCCCATGAGGAAGAATGTCTGTGGCTTGCCAAGTGAGTCAATTCAGTGTTTATAATTTCTTGGTGATTTGCCAGGTAAACATCTGTGCCAAGTTTAGTTTCTCATGTGATCAGGAAGTGATACAGCAGGATGCACTGAGGACTTCCCTGGCTGTCTCCCCTCAGCACCCTGACAGGAATGTGGCAATTGTCTTGTGCTTTAAAGTAGAAATGTTGGAAGGCATGTAGAGCTAAATGTCAAATAGAAACCACTGAAGTTCCCTTTGAAAATCTGACGTTTTCCCTTTTCATTTCCTTTCAAGCTCAAATAATGACCTTTTTAAAAGGAGCTAACCAATCCCTGAGCATGTCCTCCTATGGAAGTTTGCTTACAACGTTTACTCCTGTTGCTTCCCTGTGTGCGTATTAGTGTCACTGTTTAATTTCTCCTGGCGTTATAGGTGTGGAATAAAGCACTGAACTTGCTTTGCTGGGCCAAATGGGCACCGTAGCTTTGAAACAACCCATGAGTGCTTCTTCTGGAAATGGGAAGCATCAACTTAAATGTAATTGCTGCTTAAAATTTTGGATTCCTCTTACATGGTTTGGAAAGGAATAAGGGAGATTATTCAAATTGGTCTCACGTGGAGAGTTCCTGTGAATTGTGAGTCTTCCTACAAATGTGATATGAGTGGGTTGGATACTTATGTATATTGTTTTATTTTCAAACGTTAAAAGTAGTTGCAGTGAGTTGGTTCTTTTACACTGATGTGTGTGCATATGCCTATGTGGGAACCAGCCACTAGAAAATATTTTCCTGTAGTAACTGTCACATGGTTTTGAAAATCAACTCTTTACTTCTTTTTTTTTTTTTTTTTAAAAGAAGGCTTTCACATAACATAGATATGGTTTAATTTCTGTGTTTAATACATGCAGAAAATACTTTACATGTTATTTGCCATTGGAAATAATAAAAGGACTTCATTCACTTCTCAAACTCTGTTGGATGGCAAATTTTACAGGGTTTTTCCCCTAAACTTCTTTTTGTTTCCTTTTATTGTGCATACATGTTTCTTATCTTCTTTCAGAAATTATCTTTGGAATGGGACCATGTGTTTGGACTAGAAGTTCTTTAAAAGGAAGAACACGGGCTTGACTTACCAAGTCAAATCTTGCAGGATGATTTTTGCAAGAACGTTTCTGCCCATCTGCTATTTGGTATTTTATGACAACCAACTGTCACCTGGGCTCTTCAGCCTCTCAAGAGTGTGGAGATTTTTTGCTTCTTGAAACACTTCATGACTCTGTCAGTAAATAAACAGAGTGGGTCTACTCGGCTATATTTGAACATTCCCAGACTTGGCACTGATTTTGCTAGAGGACAGAAGTATGTCTGCTGCTGCAGATACTCTATTTGATCCCATGTCAATCACCTATTTGAGTTTATAGGACTTTGTCTTCATTTTTATTCTTTTAGTGCTTTTAGAGGTCCTTGATTTATCTCTACACTCTACCTGAGCTCTAAAATGTGAATAAATCTAAGTTAACCAGGCCGCAGAGAAGATTTTCTTCGTGCTTGTCTGTGGAAGCAGAGAAATAATACATTTCTAAATCATGTATTCCAATAACATGTCTTACTGTGTTCTAGCTCAGCTGAATACTGAAATACAGGAACTGTGGGTTAGCCTACTGTCCATTCATGAGGAACATCCCCAGTTGCAGTAGCTGCCCATTAGAAATGTCTGCGAAAGAACTGAAACTGCCATTCTTCATCTGTCTTTCCATGACTCCTTTTCCTCATTCTCTCTTTTTCTTTAGCTCCTTTATTAAAAAACAACCAACAAAATCTTGATGAATTTTTAATGTTTTTCTCCTTTTATTTAATGCCAGGATAAGTTAAAAAGAAACATTTAAATTTTGCAGCCATTTGCTGTTGGCTGCATTTCTTTTAATGAGGGCACAGAAGCTGAAGTCTCTGTCGCCAGGGCCCAGGACAGAGCACGTCTGGAAATAAAAGGAGATTCTGACCTAGTGCGTGTCTGAGACTGAACCAAAAGCACAAGTGAAAGTGAAGCTACCGCTGCACATAAAGTTTATCACTGTTGCTGGGGAACAGTGTCCGCCTGCTTCGGGCCCGCTGTGAACTTGGCCAGACAAAATAGGTGGAAGGGCAGAAGGTGGGGAATGTCTGCATCCTAATATGAATTGGAGGAAATGACTGTCTGCGCTCTGTGCTCTGGTGGGCTCCGCATCCTGCTGGCAGCCTGGTTAGCGCTGCAGGACACTGCACAAGGAGGAGTGAATTTAACTCTGGTGTTTAAAATAGCTCCTAGGGATGAGAAGAAGTGCTTCAAAAATATGCTGTGGGTTTTCTGTTGGCTTTCTTAAACTAACTGGAAACTTTCTGCTTTCTTTCAGGAGCATTTTTTACTCTGAGAACATTGCTGCTAAAAAGCTCCAAACAGGAGGAGTAAATCCAGTCAGCTTGTCAGGTCACTGGCTCGGTGTAACGGTGCTTTCATGAGGTGACATTGGGCCAAAGTCAACTTTTCCTTCTCCTTTGTAAACCTGCAGCCAAGCAATGGGCCAGAAAATCTCAGGGAGCATAAAGTCTGTGGATGTGAGGGAACCTCCTTATAGACCCGTGAAACGAGAGCTGAGAGGCCCGGATTTTTGCAAGCCCGCGCGCCTGGACATGCTGTTGGATATGCCCCCTGCCAAGCTGGAGGTCCAGCACAAACACGCTTGGAATAACGAAGATCGCTCTTTAAATATATTTGTAAAGGAAGACGATAAACTGACTTTTCACAGACACCCGGTGGCCCAAAGCACAGATTGCATCCGGGGCAAGGTGGGCTACACGCGGGGCCTGCACGTGTGGCAGATCCACTGGCCCACGAGGCAGCGGGGGACTCACGCCGTGGTGGGCGTCTCCACAGCTGACGCACCGCTGCACTCGGTGGGATACACGTCCTTGGTTGGTAGCAATAGTGAATCCTGGGGCTGGGATTTGGGGCGCAACAAACTCTACCACAACTGTAAAAACCAGCCTGGGGTCACATACCCTGTCTTTTTGGAACCAGATGAGTCTTTTGTACTCCCGGACTCCTTACTGGTGGTTTTGGATATGGACGAAGGGACGCTTAGCTTCATGGTTGATGGACAGTATCTTGGAGTGGCCTTCAGGGGACTAAAAGGGAAAAAACTTTACCCCATAGTCAGTGCAGTTTGGGGGCACTGTGAAATTACAATGAGATACATCAACGGACTTGACCGTAAGTGTTACCGCATTTCTTTATTACCCTCTCAGCTTTTCTCATGTAGGAGTTTTTCTTTTTCCTTTTGCTGTGGACAGTGTGCTGTGGGGAGCAGCCTGTTCAAGTGTGAATAATGATGGTATGGATTGTATCAAAATACCTTCCTTTTTGGCAGGCAAAGTGGCAAGAATTCTATGTCCAAAGAAACTGAACAGGCCAAGAAAAAGATATTGAGAAACTTCCTGGGTGTATTTAACAGTAAAATTCTTATTTACTAGAGGATGCATTTTAAATCTGTGGTTTCCAAATAGGATTTGCGGATCCTATAAAAATTTCCTGTAGTAGTGGAAACTCTTACATGATGTGCATAAACATACTTGAACACTGGCCAGACAACTTTCTGTAGTTGCCTTCTCAGGACCCTCAAAAGCAGCTGTGGATCCCAAAGAATCCAGAAACTCAGGTCAAATACTGCTTTCAGCAGTTTTTCTGAAAGACAGCCCTGTTCCTTAGTTCATTTCAGAAGGCACTCTCTCAGGATATTGTCCAGAAATCCAGGATTTTGGTTAAGCATGAGCTATTTCTGATCTAACAGGGTAATATCTAATGAAATTGTTACGTAACAAGGAGCAGCATGTTGCTACTGTGACCTCCAAGCAGTGGCCCAGCAGAAGGTGAGTTGCAGAAGTGGGTCCTGTCCGGTTCTCCATGCCCAGGAAGGTGTGGGCTCTGCCAGGTCTGTGCCCAGTTCGCTCAAGCTCAGCTGTTTGCTGTCAGCTTCTCAGCTACTGGAAGCTGGGGAATAAAAGGATGGACAAGGTGGCAAATTGAATTTGGTTCTTGTTTAAAACTGTATCTGAGGTGTAGTAGGAGCTACAAATACAAATATACAGAAAAAAATAGATGACTGGGCAACATTTTCTTGTTATTTTGGGCTCTTCGAATGGAACTTGGTCTTTTAAGAAGACAATAAGAGCAAATGTTCAACACCTGCCTTTCAATTAGTAATTTCTAAAAGAATTTACCATTCTTTTCCATTAGGATGGAGTGGTCTAAATTTTTTTCTGTCAAAAATTAATTCTCTGCTCATTAACCTTATATCTGACGTACCAAATAGAAGCATAATTAAATAATTCAACCCTGCTTAAGATTACCTTTCCTAAACATCTGTAATAAGCTCTGGGGGAGAGACTTTTTATCCACAGAAGCCCTTGCAGGTTTTACAGCTAGATGCTAAATGGCAGGTTCCCAAGTGCTTTCATACAGAGGAATATTCGAGGATTTTAAGTATTTTGCAATTACTCAGTCATTGCAGAATGATGTGCTGACAGTCTTTTTTTTGGATTGTGGGGGAGAGACTTTCGCAAACGGAATATTTGTTTGTGAAAGCAGTTTTTATAATACTGTGAATATCTGCCAAACTAAGCAAAGTACAGCTCAGCTTGGTCCACCACGTCCACACAAGGAATCGTTCTGCATTCCTTTTGTAGCTTTCACAGGGCTGCTCAAGGGAGCTCTAGAAAGATGAAAACACAGGAGGAGGATGTGAATGAGTTTGGTAGAAATTATAAAATAAAAGGGACTAAGTGGAGAAGGATAGCTGTGGTCTATGAGATAGCAGAGAGAAAAATTCCCATCCGGTTTCTCGTGGGATAGTTTTGCTGGAAGAGGCAGGATAGCTTCCTAAACTATCCCGGAGAAAGTCAAAGTCTCTATTGTTTTTTAAACACGTGGATAAAAGTTCACTTGTGAACTGAACTTTTACGTAGACGTGTGAATCAGATCATGTGAAGAGGAAGTGTAAAGCCACTTTGCCGTGGGGCAGTTTGACATCCTGGAATCACATCATTTGTTATCACATGTTCACTGATCCATTACTGTCCTGCAACAAAAACAGCATTCAAGAAACCAAAGGACCTTGTTTAGCTGGTGCTCCAAAGCAAACACTCTCTTATCTGCTAAAGGTGTTTCAATCCAGCTAGCCCTTGTGCGACAGTGCAGGTTTGGCTGTGGCACTCTTCATGTTTGCTCTCATTGCACTTTTGATTGCAGGTTTTTATAATTGCTTGTTCTTGTGAAAATCAGAGCAGGTATTGAACAACAGTTGTGTTCACAAATTTAAATACATTTGAACATACGTGTATGTGGGGTGTTGTTATTGTTTGATTCCTCTCTAACCTTACCGATTTAGCTTTTTTTTTTTCCCCTAATTTTTTTTTTCCATTCTATTCCCTGGAAGTATCTCCTACTCCTGAGTGCAGTTTTTAGTAGATCTGGCCATAGTAACTTAGCTGGTTTTGAAGCTGCTGTCAAACAGTGCCTTGTAACTTGCTATTCAGGGATTGATTGTTGCTGCTCAGAATGCAAACCGGTTTGTGATGGTTGTTTGTGTGGTGTCCTACAGAGCAAACAGAGACCTCCTCTGCAGGCATTTCTAGTGTTTTCAGTACTTGCTGCTTAAATTGAAGACCTCTGAATACTTTCGAAGCCCATGTATTTCAGTTGCTTGGCAAAGAGTGAAAGGCTTGCAGGAATGGAAGAGTGAAAGGCTTAGATGATGGGCTTTCATGCAGCTGCAGTGAACTTAAACATACATCACAGATGATGCAGACTTCCAAGTGTGTTAATTACTGCCGAGATGGCAGATTCACAGGAGGATAGGGCTGCAGGTCAAAGATCAAGGACCTGTGTGCCCTCTGGACTCTGGGTATTGCTCCTAGAATAATGCTGTAATTAAAATCAGTTGTACTTCTTCCAGCTGCATCTGATACCCACAATATTCTGCTTTAGAAACTGCTTTGAACATCACATAATGATGATCTGTGACTTTTCACAAGACTTTTTTTCCCCCCTTTTTTTTTTGAGAGACTTGGAGTTGCAAATGTTTTCAGGGGTTTGAGAGGAAAGGCAGAGGGACAGGACAGAGAGTGCTTATAATAAGTACATTGAGTTCTTCCAGCACAAACTCCTTTGATCAAATGCTATCAGTACTTACCACACTGATGTGTGCCCAGTTCCTAAGCTGGGCAGAATTTTACAACAGCCTTCTGACTTACTACCTACTGCAATAATTAGAAACCTCAAATAACATAAAAGCAGTAAATGTTACTTTTCAGGTCAGGGTATGTGCTTGTTTACAAAAAGCTGGTCTAATTATATCTGGTGACTGATGAGGAGTCCTGGAGACTATTTATAGACGGGAACAGAGAAATAACAAAACACTTCTGTGTAAATGTACATTGCAGATCATGACTGATCCATTAGTGTTTAAACACAGCATTGGGAGGACAATCAATATAACAATGCTGTGATGGAAAATTTGGTCATTGAGTAGGTAAACTGAACTCATTGCAGTTCTTGCACTGTATCTCCCATAGCTCTTATTTAATTCTGAAAATAATTATTAAGCTCAGGAGGCTGGACGCTTTTGTCTCAGACTTTACTTACAAGTATAATTTATGGAAAACATTTGTCTGTACCTGTTTGTATTTTACCCTACAGATCCTTCTTGCAGGATCTGGCCCTCTCCAGTAAGGGTCCCTGGGCTCTATCAGCAGCTCCTGAGCACTGCCTTGCAACAGATCTCCTGCTTTTAACATCTCTGTTTACATCCCCAAAGGAAACAGAAGTCTTATTCAAAGTATATTCTTTGAATTTACCTACCATGAAGGAATAGGTGGACTGAAGATCATCCAAACAGAAATTCTGGCTCCTGTTTTTGTGTGCCAGTAGCCTGCTCACTCTGCCTCCAAGTTCGCTGGAGGAGTAATGAGCCGGTACATGCTCCTGTGTGGAGCCTGGGGAAAGAGTGATGATCCCTTTGGCTCCTGCCTCTCTTGCTGCTGGGGCACTTGCAGCCCACCGGGGAGGAGCTGGGGGTTGTTCTGTATTGCAGGTGGAGGGAGGAGGGGTTCAGTGCACGTCTTCTCTGCTTGCTGACACAGCTGCAGAAGTTCTGGCATGTGGGTTCCGTTTGCACCTTTTGCTCTCGGCTGTGCAAAGACCACAGTGTAACCCCTGAAACTCTTTCAGACCCGAGGCTCTGTGTGTTTAGCGTTTTGAATTAAGTGTGATGCTTCTAAGCTAAAAGACCAATTTTGGAGCTATGCAGAACTTCTTTCCTCTTTCTTACTGTTATCAGTTTATTTTAATTTGCATTGGTCTGTGTCTAACATACCGCAATTGCTAGTTATAAACATACACTCTTCCCCTTGGAGGCCTTTTTGCCATAAAGAAATCTAAGTCAAAATTGTGACATCATTAACTGCCAGGAGAAATCCATAGTCTCTCACCAGACTCCTGGTTTTCCCCTCTAATGGGTTTCAATTAAAAATTTTTAATGGATTTGTTTTTTTATTTATCTAAACTTGTTTTATGCTATTTATATAATCCTTGACTCTGGAGGCTGCAATGGAAATAATGTACTCTGAAAATCCAGTATTGCTAAACCTTAGAAAGGATTTTCCCTACAGACGTGGTCAGAGGATGAAGCAGCAGCAATTAAGCAACCAGATATTGCTGTGAAGAAGCAATCTTTAGCTTTTGAGATAATTTAACAGGAAACAGCATTTTTAGTGCCTGTTTCGGGAGTCAGATAGCTATTGTTAGGGGGGTTTTGTCTTCTTCTACATGCTCTCTCCTTCCTTGGATTAAGTGCATTTGTTGACACTTTCTAATTAATTCTCAGCCTTTTCCCAGTGGGTTGAAACCACTGCATTGTCACTAGAATATGCAACCCTGCTAAGTGACTTTTCATCCCAGCCACCCCCTGCCCCTTCTTGGTGGTCTCTGTATTACATCTCACTCTCAGATATTCTTCATTTATTCAGCCCGCATTCCTTTATTCCTTTCCCAGCTGAGTTTCTCTTCTTTTCTGTTACAACACTAAGCAATAATAAATTCTTACCTACCTTGGTTTTTTTTCTTGTCCCCAACTTCAGGCAGTGCATTTTTGTTACTGATAACTGTAGAAGATCAGGTGCAGTGTCGCTCTTCCACAGAAGGACATTTCAGATTTAAGTGTGTGACTTCAGCTGTAATGATGAATGGGGTTTGTTTTATATAAATTTTTCCTGTTAAGACCTCCAGTGACAGAGCCTCCTCTGATACTCTAAGGCACATATCAGCTTTACAAATAGCAAGTTTTTTGGTTTGTTGGTTTGGGAGGTTTTTGTGGGTTTGGTTTCTTTTTTTCCTTACAGTCTTGTCTAATTTGTTTGTTAGCAAGGAATCCAGTTATCATTGGCTAGCACATAAGAAGATGCTGGGATACTTTCTTTCAAGCTCAGTAGTTCTCAAGGCTAAAAACAGACATCAGTAGTCCACAGCTGGATTGTGGATTCTTTGCATCCTGACATACCTGTGGTTTTTCTTCCCTCTCTGGTTCATAAAGGTGCCATGGCAACTGCCAAATCTACAAGTTTAAGGAAAAAATGCCTGATAATGTGTTCTGATCATGTTTCCTCTGATTTCCCATGTATCCTGTTTTTAAGAAATAAGAATCTTGAAGAGCAATGACTACAACTCTGTTCTCAAAATTGAAGTGAACAAGTTACACTGTGACTATTGTACTTATTACACTAAAATAGCAACTTGATAGCCTTGCTTAATTATTTTATGAATTTTCTCAAGCTATGATGATGGAATTGCTCCGTTATGTGAATTAATTCTCACAGGTTTGTATTAGAAGTGGAAATTTGTAAAGGATTATTATTTTTGGATTTGTTCTATCTGTATTGCTTTTGGGAATTGTAGACTGTAAATCCAGGTTTCAGGGCAAGAAGTGATGCTTCTGTCATTGAGTGAAATACTTACTTTTGTTGCCAAAAATGCATGTGCTTTTTAAATTTTAACTGTTTTCCTGCATGTTTCCTCATGAGTTGTATTTCTCCTTAAGATACTCCTTTATTTGTCTCCCTACCCATGGAAGTTTCTACCCTTCATTAATCACAAGCTCTTTTCGTAGATGGCCTCTTTCTCCTAAATTCAGGGTAGCTTCTCTACTAGAGAAGCAGTTAAACAACCTGATTTCTAGTTTGAGTTCAGAGAAAATTCCACTCTAAAAAAGTGTGTTGTGGTGAGTGGCAATTCTTATACCAGTCTTCATATTATGGCAAAATCCATATTTTTATGGTAAATTGACAGGCAATTGGCCTGAAAAAGAGCATGTCCAGAGCTGCTGCTGTGTTCTGCAGGTGGTTCTGCTGAAAGTAGTGCTGGTGCTCCCTGTGTACAGGAGAAAAAAGCTGCCCTAGGAGTAACACTGTGTGAAAATAATGCTGAGGCTGTGAAGTCAAGTACTTGGAAGTTGGCAAACGGCAGAATTTGATTTGGTTTTTTGCTGCTGTAATTCTGAGCTGGGCAGCCTTATCCCACTTTCTCAAGGTAGTGTTTCACTCTGCTAAAAGGTGGTAAGTTCAGCTGCAAGTCATCCTTTTGTACTCACTCTTTCCTTGACTCTTTTCTCCCCAGTCCTGTATGTCCATGAGTTGGTGTATTCTGTAGTTTTCCCTGGACAGCCAGCGTGGAAAGCCCCAGAGCATGACAGTCCCTGTGTGCTCAGGTTCGGGTTTGTGTTGCCCTTTGAAGTTAACAGCAGAAAAGCCCTGCTAGCAGGACTGAATTGGATCAAAGCACCCCCTCATCTGCTCTGATTTTGCAATATACCTTCAGTCTTTCACTTTAAACTCTGAAAGTTTTGGGGTGGAACTGATGATCAAATCTGTCTTCTGCTCTGTTATCAAACCTGATTTTTGCTGAAAACCCTCCAACACTAGAAGTGTGAGATGCGATGTTTCAGTCTTCAGTGCTGGAACTCACTCAGGGTTGAGGCAGAAGACTTGCTAGAAGTTATTGACAGAATTGAACTTCATGTACAAGTACTGAGAGGATGTTTTCAGTTGATTAAATGTTAGTTGGTGATGAAATACAGAAGATAAAATTAGAACACTACAAAGAGAACTTCTGTTGGTAATTTCCAGTGTAACCTCAGATCAGTTAGTCAAACCTATACCTGTATTTTCCATGGTCAAGCTTATGACAACACAAATTTCATTTTCGTACATGCGTCAAACTCTTATAATGAATAGCAATATAAGAGTATATCTCTGCCTTCTGTGAATGTTTCTTTCTGAAAGTAATGAACTTTCAGACATGGGATGTCTTTGGGCTGGGTTCTTGCTCCCTTTCCCTTTTTTTCAGAGAAGGTTCATATTAGCTCTGTCTCTGCCAATTTCTTATCACTGGTTGGCCAAACAAATTGCCTTATTCCAGAGAAGTGATTTGTATGAAACCAAAATGTATTATGAGCAAAGTAGGTAACATTAAAAAAGGAAAACTTTTGTTTGAGAGTTATATTTCTCACAACAGACAATTTTTACAGCATGCTGTCCCCGCATTGGAAATGGGAATTCCATTTCTGCATGTGTTGGTTCAGACCTGACATTTACAGACATGGTGCTTCTGCTTTTCAATAAAAAGTAGCTATAAAAGTTAGTAATACTCTTGTGTGTGCCACATATCTGCATGTCTATTCACTGTGTAACTGAATGATCCACAAAGCTTTGAGACAGAATCTTGGAGCTAAAAAAATCTGTTTCCTCCTCCCTCTGGTTTCAGCAAGCTTGACAGCTACAGTTTATTTGAGCAAGACAAAATGATTAATTTCTTTTAGATCCTGGTGCTTTCCCTCATTTCTTGTAGTGTTTGCCTTTCATATTTTGGCATTCTCTTAAGCATAGAGCCTGTAATTGCTCTTAAAAATACATTCCTCCGTCCAACAAAACAGAATGTGGGGTTATAGTAATGCCCTATTCACATGTTCAAAACGGAAATGCTTTATGCTTCTGAAAACACCTAATTTTCAAGTGATTTGTAGTATGTAAAATATAGTATTTTGAAGAGACCTTGAAAAATATCTTTATGAAAGTGAAAATAATTTTTAAACGCTTAGGAATTTCGTTTGTTTAGAATCTGGTGCTCAAACAATCGCAACCAGGCAGCATGTTTGGGGTTTGTGTACCGTCAGCAACTGCTTCTCTTCCAGCCTTGCTTTTTGAGCTTTTATATTCTTTTCAGTATTAACTGCCACCTTGATGAATTAGCTCATGCACTTAAAATTTTGTAGTATTTTGACACTGGTGATGTCAAAGGCTCCCACTTCTCATGAAACAAGTGATGTTGGGGTAAGTGCCTTGGGTTAGGTTGGCGTGGAATGTGTGCCTTGACTCGCAGGAAATACCAGTTAATTTCTTGGTTCATACTGAATTTCACTGCACTGGAAGGTCTCCTCATCACATGTGTGGACTCACTCTATCTTTGTTGTTTTAACTACAGCAATTGCTTTAATGTGCTGTGTTGTAGCTGTGACTCCACCCCTGCTGCATGCACGCTCACCATATGTGTAAACAATTTGCTGATTTTAGTGATATGACCTGCTGGCCTCTGCCTGTATAAACAAATGAAGGCCAAAGTTCAGAGAGATCAGAGGGGAAGCTTTAAACATCCTGCAAAATCTGCAGTCCATTAAGTGTACGTTAGTATTTGGTTACAGCCAATCCTTTTGTATTTCTCAGTAATTTGCTCATGGCATGTTTGGGGAAGGAGGGATGGCTTCACCTGGGGCTTGGGCTTACCACTGAAACCAGCTTCAGTGGTATTTTCTTGACTTGGGAAGGGAATGCTCACACGTGCTTCACTTTTTGTTTAGATTGAGATTTGGAGGTCAGAGTTGTGGGGACATTGGCCAAAGGGCTGTAGTGTGCAAAGGATGAATGAGAGACTTGTGACACACAGGCAACAGAATGAAATGGGTGGCAAAAAAGGGGGAAAAGCAAGAGGTAAAGTGAGAAGTGCCAGCAAGATCTAGGAAGATGCACTTGAAGGAGCAAATGCGAAGAAAGCACTAGTGCTTAAAAGGAAGAGAGAAGGCAAACAAGTCTGGAAAGAGGGTTAAAAAAAAGGATGCCGAGATTTTGACAGAAGGAAATAAGCCTTGATGTAGTAAGCCAAGTAGCACATGGAAAAGAAAGGTCAGGACTATCCAAGCTCCTGAGTGGCCAAACATCCCTCCTTGTACTTTCTTTATTTTCATCACCAGTTTTTCTGGCAGGAGCTCTGGTTCCAACCCCCAGCTGTGTGGTAGGGAGTGAACATTCACCTGGCTCCTCCTGATGTTAAGCACAGCCATGCTGAGCTTTCCTGGCCACTACTTGTAGCTGCTTGTTTTTGTAAGGCAGACTAAGAGCCTGTATAAGTCAAAGAACCTGACAAATATTCCCTGTGTTTTTCGTATGAACTTTGCAGGAATCATTGTGATGCTATTGGCATCTCCCAGGATTTTTTTGTCATTCACGACTTTACAACTGGAGTTTTCAATTTGAGTAGAAATTAGTCAACTGTTAGTATTTCTGGATCTGGGAGGCTGAATTAACCCTGCATATTTTTGAGTGACGTATTCTTAATTTCTGGACTTTTATAAGTTTTAAAATTTTTTTCTCAGTTTTCTGAACTTACTGTAAATTTAAATCTGTTACTTCTATATAATAGATCTCGTGTCCTCTAAAATAATTTGCTAAGCTTCCAGGTATAACTGATCATCAGGAAGATGTTCAAGGCATTTTATAATTTCATTTCAAGAACAAAGCAGAAACTAAATCGTCTGTGATGCAGATGTTTTCAGACTCCTGCATGTAACTTGATGTACTTGAAATACTGGAGTTCCAGCCTTTTAGCATCATCTCCAGCAGCATTTCTGATACGAAACTCTTTTTGAAATGTAGCTCTGTTAACTGGGCAGGATCTGTATGCAAGCAGCAGCTTCCTGAAAATGCAATTTTTTTTTTTTTCCTAAATCACTTATGCAGAGGAAGTTCCAGACTTCCTCTGGCCCATTTTTTCCAAACACCTTTAATCCATAATGCATACATAAGCTATAGTCTTAAAATGTTCATGAAAGTAAGTTTGTCTTTAAACAGAACAGAGCAGGAACAAACCAGGATGGTTTGGACTTGGTACCAAATGGGGTGATGCTTTCAGCAGCTTCCCTGGCCACAGAGCAGCAGTTCTGTACTTCTGCTTCTTACCTGTGTGCTGCTGTGGCTCCTGATGTCTCAGCTGCTGGCTGGGGTGCATGCGAGGTGTTGCACACATGAGCAGTTCGTGGTGACAGCTCTGCAGAGAAGGAGCTGCTGGAGGAATTGGCCAGGAATTGACTACTTCCAGAAAAAAGAGTTTGGGGAGGCGTGTCTGTGCATGAGAGGTCCCCCTGGCAGTGTTTGGCTGCTGTCATCAGAGGCTCTCTGTTAGAGGAGGAAGCAGCCCATCCTTCTGTGCCGCTCTCGGAGCAAGAGGAGCCATTACACTGTTGTGGTGGATGAGTTTCTCAGCAGCCCACAGGAAAGTCCTGGTCAACAAATCCCACAGCTCCCAGGAACTTCTCATCAGGCTCGTCAGCTGGAACCACCATCTGCTTTCTGTTCCCCAGATTACTGTGCTGATAGAAACTTCCTTAAAATGGTAATACCAAGAAATACTTTGTGTATTAAATGTGAACATAAAATCTAAGGGTCACTTTTACCATGGCACGCTAAATCACTTATTCCCCATTATTGTGAATTACTGTAATTTTGGTTTAAGAGAAATTCACTCTAAGTTACTCATTCGCTTTATAAGACATCTTAGCAAATTGTTGCAGTAGGCATCTTATGTTAAACAGGGAAAAGGTTTGCTTTCCTAGGTAGAAAATAAAACATTTAGTGGAATTGTTTTTCCGTTGCTGACAATTCCTTGCAATAACAAATGGCATTGTTTGCTATTTTCCCCTGTTGTATGTTTAGCTACCCTTATAAGCAGGATAAGCTGTACAGACAAAACTCAATCAATTTTAGCATCTTCTGGTATTGTTCTCAGTACACAATTGCCTTTGTAGTGGTGATTTTTATAAAAGAGATTAGGCTTTTAAACTAGAGAATTTGGCTAACTCTGCATAATTAGTTTATGAAGTAATACATCAAAGGAGGTATTTGGTTGGATCTGCCCTAGGAGCAGGTGAAAATGAAAATCCAGTGTTCTCTCTACTTGGGAAGCTGCTCAGTACTAAGATAAGAAGAAAGCCACATTTATATAACCAAGACAAGAACACACATTAAGTGTAAAAAAAAAAAACTTTGTTTTTCAGGCTTTTAGGATTAAGATTTTGAGCCAAAAAGGCAGATGGTAAATCCATTTCCCAATGCTAATCCGGCAGTAATGTTCTGGTCTTTGTCAAGCTTAGTAATGCTGTATGCTTCTCTGAAATCCACTGGCTGCTGGGACATGGTATCTCCTTGTGCAAGGAAGTCTCCTCTGCTTTAGCTGGAGATGGAGGAGTGTCTCCTTTTAGTGAGCAGATGAGCAGTACTGTTTCTCTTGTTTCTCTGCAGGGAGTATGATAAAATGTTCTTTCAGAAGCTGGGGAGAAGAGAGCTTTGGTGTCCTTCTCTGAGTGGACAGCTGTAAGCTGTCTTGTACTCATTCTTTCCTTTATTTAATCTGCAAATGATACTGTCTCTGTTTGCACAGATTTGAAAAATGGGCTCTGTTGACCTGATTTTGCCAATTGTTTTGTAAAAACAGTATTTTAAAATAGTCTTTTGAGATAAAATGTGAGAAATGACATTTGAAGAAATTGGGGTAAACCAAGTGAGTCATAAATACAATTGTGGAAAGCTGTCTAGGTGTGTCTTGAACACAACTAGTTTTTACTTGATCCCCTGAATAAACTCTAAAATTCTTGTGTTTTTAAAAAATAATTCTTTTCTGTGACTGTCAAGAAGTCACTAGTTTTGTTTAATGTGGAAAATCATGATAAAGCTGATTGAATTGTAGAGCACTCCTTTAACCTTGCAGAATAAGAAGCAGCCAAAAAGATGGATTTTCGGGTGGTAGATGAGGGAGGTACTGGCTAAAGGCCCTTCTGGATCTTCTTGCTGCCAATGCTTAGAAAGACCTGTTCTGCTTCTGTTTCTCTGTCCAAGTTAGTTGCAGTCACAGGAGTTGTTAGCTGCTCTTTGGCTTGGTTTGACAGCTTTTACTCTGTTCTACCTAGACTGCAGTAAATGGGTAAGCAAAGGGAGCCTTTTCACAGAAGAGCTGATGTTCTGTATTACACAGCACTTCCAAAGAATGAAGTGTTCTGGATTAAGCAGGATTAGATCCATAATTTTTCAGATCTTTATCTTTTTTTTTTTTTTAATAATAACTTCTATATTAGGCTGCATTATAATTTTACAAATAAGCTTCTGCAGACAGAGCCAAACTATCCATGTCCCAAATGGGCCATCCAAGATGAACGATATATATATTTCATATATATACATATATCTATATATTTCAGATATATCTGTGTGTGTGTATATATGTTTTATATATAGATATAATTCTTATCCATTTTAGAGTTTTTCTTGAAATTCTCATAGAACACATTCAGCTATTTTTGGAAAAGTGAAACCAAATCCTTTATTAAACACGTAATTGTGTGGTGCAGACAGCAGTCTCCAAAGATGTTACTGCTGTTTTTGCCAGGTAATTGTAGCAAGGAATTCAGTGCCTCCTGGGGCACTTCTGCCAGCAGTCTCCAGTCCTTTCCCGCCTCAAAGGGAAAACAGCAAATGATTCCTGGTTTTAATTAGGCTGACAACGATGCGTGCCCTGAAGTACATTAGGAGACAGAGTCATTAAGTGTGGTGTCCCTGGAAGCATTTCCTGCCTGTGTCCCGGGATTTGCTGGTGTGCAGCATCTCCTTTAGCTTGTTTTGCAGTGGTGACTCTGCAGCCCTTATCTGGCCTTTTGTGTTCAGGCTACAGCAATTCTCACATCTCTCCTGTTGACACCTCAGACCTACTTGGGCAGTGCTTTTTCATTTATTTAGATGTTCCAGTTGAGAAAACACGTATATTTTCAATTATCTGGTCAGCATTATGTACCATAGAGTCCATTACAGAGGGAATCTCATCTAGTTTGTGCTTCCCATTGATCCAGGGTGGAGATCTAGTGTTCAGATAAAGATTAAATTAAAAATCGAACAAGAATTTGGGCTTTTGATATTAGAAACTGTAACAAAGAATAGGATGATTAGACAGGTGAATATATATAATGATTATTTCATGGAAGGGGGTGTAATGCTTTTTAGTTGTCTAAAAGTGGGAATGTGTGGGAGTAAGGACAGTCCAACAGGTTTTGAAATTTCAGGTACTTCAAGAGAACCTGATGAAAGAATCCTTTCTGAAAAACTTGTATGTTGGTAAAGTTGAGCAGGTTTTTTTGGAACTTTTTTTAAAAACAAGCAAGAAAAGATGGAAGCAAATGGTCAGGTTCTAAGTTGGGAGGAGAATATTAGTATGATCTCTGCTGGGATCTACTCTGCTCAGTATGGGAACAGTGAATTGGAAAACAAGGTGAAGTAATTTACACACAATCTTTCAAGGCAGATATATCTAAATTGGGCTGTGAGCAGAGTCTTGTAGTAATTAACTTGACAGTAAAGAAGTAGGTGATGTTTGGTGATATTATGTGCCCAGTAATGTGTAACAGGCTGGGGTGAGGAGCAAATCTGCTTCTGTGTGGTGTGTGAGGAGTTCTGTGCAGGACGAGCTGTTGCCACCTGGAAAGAGCTCCTGGAGACATTGTGTGTCATATGATGAAAATGTCAGTAGTGAGCAGCCCACAGGGTGAATGTGATGATGTGGATTGGGACAGAGGAGGCAACTGGTAATGTTATTGTGGCCAGCTTGTCTTGATTACTCTGTGCTCTTGTTGTCCATACCTGCCCTCTCCTACTCCTTCTCCTCAGATGTTAAAACATGTAAATAAATACTAAACTAAATGGATACTAAAAATTAATAGGCTGAATAGGAAGTATGACTTGTGCACAAGGAAAGAATAAATAAACCTGGATCTGACCAATAGCCCACCTACATCTGTATCCAGTCCTCAGCAGCAACAATTACTAGCTGGCTAAGGGACAGTGTGGGAAGTGGGTTAAGCCTAGAGAGAGAGTGAGCCCTTTCTTTGCCTGATTCCTCTGAAGCTTTTGTTCATCTGGGTGATCCCTTAGCCTCTAATCATGTGGATTCCATACTTAGCCAGATGGATATGTGTTTAGTAACTCTTAATGGTTAGTTTCCTAAACTCTCTGGTCTTCTTTTGTGGAGCTGTGTAAGCTTTTTGCATCCATAGCACATTGTGGCAGCTTACATATGTGTGATGTGACAAAACACCTCTCTTGGTTTGTTTTGGCTTGACTCTTCAACCTGAAAAAGAAATAACTGCAGAGAATATTAAAAAAAGTCTGTGCATTCATAAATGGCACAGAAAAAATGACTGTGGAAGGTTCTGTGGCAAAATCTGATGACAGAGGTGTTCCAGTGAAATACCAGGTGCCTTATTTAAAAAAAAAAAAAAAATTATACATTTAAAAATCAGTCCTATAAATATTGCAGTGAGATTATGTGAAAATCAAAAGTATAAATGGGCTTGAAAAGGAATTAAATATATTCATAAAGGATCTACTGATATTTGTTGGACGTGGCAGTCCAGTTCCATCCTTCAGCACAGGAAATGTCATAAAATGGAAAACGAAAGAGCACCAGGCAAGCTATCATAAAAGTATCTGCTCATTAAAAAAAGTTGAAATTTTATATGGTGCTTCCTCGTATATTAAAATAAATACAAGATTTAGCTATATGTTTTTCGAAACGCCAGAAGGTAACAGAAGTGAAGTGCATATCTGCGATATGCACATTCTGTGATCTTTGACGGGAGAGACAGGATAACATGATATTTAGTTAAATGTCAAGTATTTCTGAAGAGCACTAAAGCTGCTACAGGAGTTGCAGCAGGGATTACAGGTTTGTCCGGTCATGTAAGGTGAATTTCATTTCCACTTCACCTCTATGAATAAGATGAAAATAAAATATGGAAATACTACTGCTAGAATTATTTGATATTCTGTTTGTCACATGTGTTTTCCATTACCAAGTAAATACTTAAAATAGTTCCAGGAGTCTGAAAACAAGTTTTTGTCAGACAGTTTATAAAATAGTTTCGACCACTTAAAATGGAAACAGCTTAAAATGGATTATTATAGGTAAGCCTAAAAACTACCCTCAATAAAGATTAGACCATGGCAGAATTCCTGCTGTTGCCTGGTAGTGAAGTTAATTCTGTCTTTTTTTTCTTGAGCTGAATATGGGCATCTGTTCATATTTAGGTAACCTTTAGACCTAAAAGGAAGCTGTGCATGTTGTTTGCAGGTATCCTTATGGCTACTCAGCAGCTGTTCATTGAGAACTGGTCATCACAAACACACTGTAAATGTAAAACCTCCCCTGGTGAGGAATGGCCGCAGATCCTTTGCCTTCTCTCTCACTGCAGAAAGTAGATGCAGCCTAACCTGTGAAGGGGGAGAATGTTCTATTTAGAATGAAGTGCCTTATTAGGCCTGAGCTAAAAATCAGCCGTTAATTCAAACCCAGCACCTGTGCTTCAGCATAGCAAGGGAAGCAAATGCTGCCTGCTGACTAATTTTAGATTGACTTCATTAGACACAACTTTATAAGAGTTATGTTGGCACTGATCAAATATCTGGTACGGTATCTGAAATAGGAGTTGTATTCAAAAAATTGGGGAAAATGACTATTGCTAAAATTGCTGATAGCTATCCTTGAAATGGCTCACTTAAGGTGAGTTTTCTCTGACTTACAGCAACTCTGCCCTTTCTGGTCTGCTTACACTGTGTGTAGGTGGATTGATTACTTTTAAAGATGGTGTATTTATATCCTAAATGTTTGGAGACTGACACCAGTCTGTCCTGCCTTGTTTCTGCTTACAGTTGGAGACTGATATTCCATGATATATCCTTAAAGCATTGTTTAGCATGGGACAAACATTGCCTTTTGCCTCATGTCCTTGCAATGCTGTCAGTCTGTCTCGTGTAAGTTGGCTTTCAGCGGGCTGGTTGTGGAACATAATTTCTGCCAAATCTCAGTGCAAGCAGTGAAGCATCAGGACACCTTCTTGGCAGTCAGGGAGGTTAGTGTGGCTCTCTTTGTTGGAAATCCTCACCTCCACCAAAGCATTGCTAACAAATACATCACTGAAATAGTGTCCTGGTGGAGGTGTCTGTTAGCGACACTTTGCTATCTAAAACAGATGGATTTTAAGAAAAACGAAACTTTTTTTTTAGACTTACCTCTTTTTATAACCTGAGAAGTTTATTGGAAAAGATTTTGCGTTTTTAGAAAAATTCGTTACGATTATCTTGGATCCCTGAACCAGCTGGGAGTAGTTCATTTGCAGATTGACTTATCTGCCAGCAGCCTTAATCTATTTGACATCCATTGATCCAGTCTGTTACAGAAGGTCACTTTCTTGTTATTTTCTGAATTGGAGCTTAAGATTCCAAACTGCCCAACTTTGGCAAGGTCTTAAATTAGGTAACAAAGTCTTCTCCCAGCTCAGAATGACACCACCATCCTCTGTCTTGTTTCTTCCAGGTTTTATTCTTCAATAGCACCAGATGTTCAACAAGCTTATGTTTTCAGCAAACCTCCTGGGCCTGTTTATTGTCAGACTGTTGCACTGCAGTGTCGGGGAGGTCAGCAGTTGACCTATTAAAAAAAAAAAAGTAGTTGATTTCAGAGGAAAATTAAATGCCTGAAGTGACGTGTGAAAGCGGTGTGCATTTTTAATGTTTAGTTCTGTGTGAGAGAGTGAGTGAATGAGGGGATATTTTGTTATTGGCACCTAGCAATAAATTCTTGTAATTTAAAAAAGAAAAAATGTCAAACTCTGGGATTTAATTAATTGAGCCACAGAAATTGCAGCAGCTTCTACTTGGCAGTTTAAAACCATGCCATTTGGGTTTTTTTATTTGGTTGGTTGCTTTAAATTCAGTGCTGTTTAAATTCACTTTCCTTGAGAAGGTTGTGTGTTCCTGAGGTGGGGATGCAGGGGGTTGTGCTGCTGCTGGTGCCGATGCAGCGCAAGCACTGGGCCAGCCAGTGTTGGGTGAGAATTGGAGCAGCTCCTCTGGCCTCCTGGCCAGTTTCCCTTCGTGCTGAGGTTTGCAGGGTGTCATACAGGCCACTTTGGCAAGGCAAATTCACCTTGGTACTAGTTCACTCTTCTGGCTTTTCCATTCTTTGGTTAAGCCCATAGTTTCAGCATTACAATCTATTTCAGAGCTGAATGTGTGTCCTTCTAAAGGAGTTGCCTGAGCTCTGCATCTTTTGTACTTTTTTTTATTTTTGTGTCTCTCTAAAATGCTCTTTTTTCCAAAGTGTTGTTTATTATGCCCTGTAACTTGACAGTGTGGTCTGTGGAATCCTCTGCTACACTCCCTGCTGCCATTTTATTGAGTGAAAGTCAGTAAAAGACAATAATGTAACAGTGCTGCGATGATGTCAGGGCTTTGAAACACTTCATGTTCTTTCTTGATGTTAAGGTCCCAATAAAGTGTCAGAAATACCCAGGAAGGGAACTGATAACATATTGTGCACATCACACAAGGGACTTGACTGTGAAAAACATTGCTTTCCTTTTAATGTTGATGTTTTGGGTTTATTGTCTGGGTGCAATTGAAAAAAAAAACATGATCTACCCCCTTTTTTTTTAAAACTCTCCCCCCTCCCCCCCCCGGCACTGTGTGTACTTGGGGTCACTTTTGATGTTCTGTTCATTGTTTGGTTTTTCATCCTTTGCAAGCACTGAATTTGCTTTCTCTTGGGAAAGTGAAAATATTGGAATTAAGCAAATTTGGACTGCAGTCTCAAGATAAGAAGGGACTTTGAGGGTCAGTGTTGTCCAGTGACATTTAATACATTTGCTAGGTTGCTCCCAGAGCATAGGATAAGATACCCAGAGCATAAGTTTAGATACTGGGGCTGTGTTGAACATACTGAGTTAAGCTTCAAGGAGGAAGAAAAGTATACGAAATCACACAGCATAATTCTTTGTGCTATTTATAAAGCTCGTGTTCTCAAGCATCTGGGAGAATAACATATATTTTAATGAAACTGTAATAAATCCTGGACTGAAAAGAAAGGAGCGTAACTTCCATAGTGTGGTCACTTTGGGCTGTAGGATGATTTTGAAGATAGATTTATTAAATATGTTTTCATTAAGGAAATTATCTGAGCTTCATATTGGGATTGACTCCCATTTAAATAGATGTCAGCATACTTAAAAAGTAAGAAACATGAAAAACGGACAGAAGAGGCTTTTGTATAAGAACCAGTTTTATCAGATACTTTTTCTTGTTGCTACTCTTTATTTGTGAACCATTTGTTTGTTGCATAAGCTCTCAGTGCAGATTTTTATTTGCTATTAAACCCTATTACAAAGCTCTTTTGACTGGAGTACTACTGTATTAGAAACACAGACCCTATTATTAAGACACATCCTGCTTGACATTGCTTTATTACAAAGAAACTTTTTATGGAGAAAATGGTTGTCTGTCTTGCTTTAGTTAGCTGTGATTACTGCAGTGTTAACATGGCCATGTGCTTCTAGAAAAGTCTTAAGGCAAGGAAAAAAGCCTGGCACTTTTTGAGCTAAACAGCTTGTGTTGGGATGAGGCCAAGCTAAGCACCTCCAGGTTTCTGATTGCAGCTCTCCTCAGCTGTTGGGGTTCCCTGGCATTTGTGCCATTGCTCAGGGGCTGCCTCCTGGCACTATGGATCCAACTGTCATGTAGAACAAAGATATGAAGAGCATCTGGGGAGAAATAAAATTCCTATACTTTGGTCTTTTTAAGAGGAACTTTACTGCATCTGCCTTGACAAACAGTTCCTATAGGTGCGTGATTCCTGTTTTCCATGAGAGGGAGTGTTGAGAAATGTGTGGATGAATCCACACATTTTTCCATTGCTGTTTAAATGTGTACTTCAATGTTAGATTTTAAAAGTATGTATAAAGCAACCAGCAAACCATAAATCCTTATTTAAACTTGCTGATACTGCTGAAATGTATATTTTTCTTGAAATCACACTCTGGCCTTGTTTGTTTCTTTGGGTTTTGTTTAAAAAAGTTCAGAAAAGTTTGTTTTTCAGAAAACTCTACATTAAGTCCTATATCAGATTTTTCTCTCCCTCTCCATACACCTACATATTCTTACAGGTATAAATAATAACCATAACGTTCTTGAGCTTGAATAACCCTCTTCTGTCTTAGTCCATCAGAGATGAGGTTGCCCTCTGTACTCCGCTGTCAGCTGCCTTGCATGGTTCAGTGCTCCTCACTGAATGCTCCTCCAGCCAGAGCCACATCATGCTCTAGGAGTTGGTATTCAAGGGAAAAAAACGACACGAAAGAGCTCTTTGAGTTCACATGTGCAGGGCCCAGCAGGAGCTACTGGTTAGAAGGAAAATATGAGCTAGAAGTTGTATGTTTTAGTAGTGAGGGTAATTTATTATCCTTTGGTACGCTTTATCGGGATATGCAGTAAATTGCCCGGTTGTGTGGCTTTTTAAATTTAAGTTCAGCTACCTTGATACAGCTGCTAATTCTGCTTACTGGATCAGATGGGGGAATTGCAGGGTGATTTTGTGGCTGTTGCTGTGCAGGGTTAAAGTTGGGTGATTTTGGATGAAGAGGAGCTGCTAAGATTCATTCAGTCACAGTGGAGGCAAATTCTGCCTTGGCTTTGTTCTGCCACAGCCAGGGCAGCTCCACTCCTGATTTTTCCATGGGTGCACAACTGAGCACCTGTGGCAATGCCCCCCGTGGCCACTGGAGTGGTTTGTAGCTATGGTAGCCAAGGTGACTCTCCTGTTGCTGCTCAGAGCACGTTTATAGCTGTGACAAGGCACATAATGTGGCCACTGTGTTGTCCATTCAGAAACGGAAAATCAGCCCAGGCTGGGGATCTGTCAGTTCCTGGGCACAGCAAGGCAGCCTCTCCGCTCTCTGTATCACATCTGGAAGTTTAAGGATTTCAGGTACACATGCTGCAAAGTAACCCTTAATACTGGGTCATCTCCATGGCCAGCTGGATAAAGCACAAAGGCTGTGGCAGATTGTTGGTATGCAAAGCCTCTGATGCCCTTGAGTAATGCCTGGCTGGCAGCTGCTTCCATGGATCCCTGGGCAGGACGAGGGGCTGGTTTGGGAGATCTGTGCCATGGGATTCTTGTGTCTTTGTCATTAAATATCATGTACTTACTAACATTTCTTTCAGACAGCAGCTAATGGAATTAGGGATATTTTATATCATCTCCACATCAATAATGCAATGTGGGCCACATCAAGAACTGATTTTTCTTTTTTTGGTGTGTGTTTGGAGAAGGAAGTGGAAAGGTAGCTCTTGACAGTGAGAGATTTCTTTCTGTAACTCCAGTTTGATGTAGATTCTGGTTGTGACCGTGAAGTCACATCTAGAAGCAAGGAGGCTAATTAGTAGAATTTTGTAATTACTTTGGATGACTCCCTAAATTACAGCCATGCAATAAAATCAACACCCCTGGAGCAAAACAAATTGTACTGCAAAGACAGGTTAGTGTGTAGGACTATTCTGGTTGTATTGCTGTGCTGCATAGGTTGTAATATCAGTATTTTATTGTGTCTGCGAACTGGGTGTTGGTTGGTTGGGTTTGTTTGGTTTTGCTTTTTACTATTTTTTTCTCCATGGGGTAGCCTGTGAGCAGAATTGTTAATTCTTCCATATGCTATTTCCACACTTGTTCTTCAGTCAGAGAAAAGCAGCACTTCTGTTTGCTAGTGCCAAGTTTGCTGTGTCCTTGGAGAGGATCAGTGGCATCCTCTAAGCTGCTTCCAAAAAGGAAGAATAACGTGAGTTTGCCTGTGCCTTTGCAGATGGTGAGGGAACACCGTGACTTAGCAGAAATAATCCAAGGCAGGAGCATATCCAAAAGGAGATGGCGATTCCCTGAGGCAGTAGAGAGCCTTGGCAGTGTTTGCCACTTCTAGATAAGCAAGGAATGGACTTTTATAAGTTGCAGGTTTGGTTGACAAAACTTCCCCTGAAGGCTGACAGGAAGCTTTTAATTCAGCATTGAACATTGCAGAAGTCTGGAGTTGATATGCATGAGCTGACATGCACCTGGTTGGGTTTGTTTACCCTGTGTATTAAGTATTGAAAAAACAGTATTGATGTTTATTTCTACCATTTGATTTTTTTGTTTGTTTTGCACGTTGTAAATATATATTCAAACATTTGTAGCAAACATGTATTTAGGGACATGATGTGCAAGAAACAGTATTTTTAACATATAATTGTTTTTTAAAGTGAAAAATATTTCGGGTTAAGCTTTTGCTTATCTCTGTGGTATAGAAAACTTTCTGTTCAAGATGAGCATTTCTATGTAGCAAATATTTCAAAAGTCTTGGGGCCATTACTGTTAATTCACAGTTCTAATGCAGATTATTTATTTGTTAATGGAAGGGTAGCATTTAGGTAGCATTTCCAGAGTAATATTTTGCTTTATTCTTTGTTTTATAGGGTGATAAAGATAGGTGGGATTTCTCTTTTTTGCTGTTTTTTAGTGGTTTTGAGTAATTCCTTGAAGTTGCAAATGGGGTACTAGAACATGAGGACAGGCATTTTGGTCTTGAAAATCCCCCTGCATATATCATTCATTTCAAGAGAAAACTTTTTGGAAGGCTAAATCTTGTGGCTTGATAGAGAAGCTTGAAAGGTCTATTTTGATTTTAGACAGGGGCTTCAACCATGTCTTCTGCAGCTGAAGAGACATGCCATCAATATGAATGTGTTGGATGCCTGTCACATAGCACAGAATATTGTCTTTTATTAAATATTAAAGGTTCTAACTCCATGCTGTGCTACAAACAGCTCCAGGGTTTCCTGGTATTTCTCCAAAAGTTCATGCAGAAACTGTTTGTGTGTTAGGCCACCCAATACTTCTGGGTATTGGTGTAGTACAGAAGTCAAGCTTCAGTGTCCTCAGGTTCAGTTTAGCAAAGGCATTTTGGCTTTTCCCATTATCAAAAGTGAGGAAGCCATGGCTGTGTACTGAGTGCCTTTCCCAGTTAATGGCATTGTCTCTATTTCCCAAATTCTTCCAATGTGTGCCTAAATTCATTGGAACTCAGCAACATGTAGGCACATGCTTGACTGTCCTTGAGAACCTCCAGGTGCCTGGTCAAAATCTGTAGAAAGAGCCCAACCCACCTGTGGCAGGAGCTGGTGGCGAGCACATCCAGCTGAGCCAGCTGATCCATCATTACCGATGGAGCTTGGGGATCCTGGCTCTCCTCTTGGTACACCCTGCATTAAGGTAATAGGCTGTGATTATAGACTGACTTACCCAGTTTAAAAAAAAAAAACAAACCCACAAGCTCTTTCTGGCCTTTCATCAAATACTGTTTTGCTGATGCTGACAGAAATGAGAGCAAGCAGGCTGTGAATACACTTACCCTCTTTTAAATTTGCCCGTGGTGATGCAGACTCGCATCCTTACCCGTTGGCACACGGAGCAGACGTGCTCCTTGCCTGCAGCCTTGCTGAGTTGACAGTCTCTGTCACCGGTCTGCATTATCAGCCCATCACCAGGTCATATTTTTATTCTGCTGGCAAATCTGCCCCTTCGAGATCATTGATGGGAAATGTCAAGTTTTTGTTTCTGCTGATGCTTCATCTTCCTGTGATGTATTAAATTTATGGTAATTGATTTTTAATTTATCGCATGCTGTTTAATGTACATGGCAAGGAGACGTGCACTCATGGCACTGGGATATCAGCCTTTGCAAGCACACAGGTACAGGAACTCTGGAATAAGTGCCTGTTTATTGGTGGGTTTACATGTACAAAAATACTAAAAATTATATATATTCTAGGATTATTTTTTGTCATTGCATACACTAGTAAAGACTTATGTTCTAGTGTATTTTAAACACAGAGCAAGGTCTTTGCAATTCACCTCTCCCTGCTTCCATTGGGCTGTCATTCTGTCTCCATCTTTGTGTGATTTCAGCTGAAGGGGGAAAAAGGATGAGTCATCCATCAGCTTATTGTAAGACAGTGTAGACAGCTGTAAATATATCCTGTCTGGAGATTGGATTCCAGTAATCAGCACAAAATAACCACTGACATCACACAGGGTAACTCTGAGCTCGTCTCACTCCAAAAAAGGGGGTAGGGGAAAGGGATTAATGGTGCCAAAATAGCAAAGGGCAATACTCCTTCCTGTGTACATTGCGTGTGTCCCTGTAATGTTTGTGGCCTCCACAAACTACATGGGAACAATTAACGTGCACACTGTTGCTGTGGGCTAGTATCTTAATGTGGCTTTCTTTTAAAAAAACATTAATAATAAAAATCTAGACACGAGGGCACAGCAGTTTCTGTGCCTAGGGCTAAACCTGTGGCATGGGGAACAGGTACATCGTGGTACCTTTCTTAATTGTAGACAGCTTGAGTTGAAATCTTGTATTTCGCTTGCAGAAATACATGAGGAAGATGTGGCTAAAATGGGATGTGTATTTAATTTTTATGAGCGTGGCTTTTGTATGCCTGTGGTTCAAGGCTTATTGCTTGCATGTCTCCACTTGAAGTCTGAGAGAAGTGGAAGTGAGTGAAGTGAGCCAGTTTCTCCTGCAAATCTTGTATTTGTTTATTTGGAGTGCTCAAAGCTACCAAGGCATCAAGGCAAAATAGCTGCTTCCAAAGGCAAATGAGAAACATGGCCAAGAGCTAGGAATTGCATGAGGTTTGACATTATTTTCTGTCTGGCGGAGCAACAGCCAGAGAGACAACAAATATCCATGAGAGACTGAGGAAGAGATTGCACTCTCTAATGTTGCTGTGGCCAGCTGCTGTTTCCTTCAGGAATAGCATTTTAGCAGTAAGGGTCTTTATTAAAGCCTCTTTTTGTTACTGGAGTGGTTAGGATCACTCCATAATAACCCTGTCCAAACCAGCAGTTACAATTGATATATTTTATTTTACCCAATATTATGAGTTTCATAATCTGTTGAATATGTGCACAGTGTAAATGAGGGATTTTGCATTCATTTGGAAAAGGTTAATTTGTAGTGCCTCATGCAAATCAACTCTTTATCAAAAAGCTCCAGGGAGCGTGTGTGTACTTTGTTTTCGTGCCCTTCTCAGATGGATCTCTAGGTTGGAAGCTTCCACAGTACAGACCAGAAGAAGCAGGTCTCTGCCTGGCATATGGAAAATGAGATTTAAGAAAGCATTCAAATAGTGATGCCTAGATTTGCTGCTTTGAAATGGAAATTGGTTGCAAAACAAAAAATGTTGCTTTTATATGGATTCTGATAGTTTTGCTAGTGCTGCTACAGGAGACAGGAATGAAGTGGAAGATATTTTAATAACTAAACCACCAAATCCTCTTTTTTCCTTTCAGCCTAGCTGTATGTAGTTCATGTTGAAAGAGTTGTTGCTTCTGTTGGAAACTTCTCAGATTAACATAAAGTCTGTAATTCTGTTAAACAAATGTTTGAAATGTTCACATCAAATGTAGATGCAGTAGGATCTACATACATAAGTCTAGAAGCAGGTAGCCTGAAAACCCAGCTTGGCTTGTGGCTCCCCAGGCTCCTGTGCCTTCAGGAGACCCCAGATTTGGTGTGCAGGTGCTGGCAGTGCCAGGCCCCACACACTGTGTGTGGCTCAAAACCAGCAGGAAATGGAGGTCCTAGGCTGGGGTTTAAGATGCTTAATCCTGGAAATAGTGTCTCTGTGGGAACATGTTTGAGTTAATCAGTGCTATTACATTGTTTAGGGTTTTTTTTTCTTCTCCTTGTTTTCCTCCAAGTTTTTAGAACCTAATATTATTAATTGTAATTTTAGTTCTTTTGGTGAGTATCTTCCTCCTTGAAGCAGCAGGAGATCTAGTGTCACTGCTGTTGCTGGGGACAGAGGACAGATGACAGTGCTGCTAATGAAGAGCAGAACTCGAACCAGCCAGAGCAGCAGCCCTCTCTTATAGAGTACAAATATTGAAAAGTTTCCTCTTCTGACTCAGGACTGCTTTTCATGCATTAAAAATTTCAAAAGAAGAGGAGGGTGGTGACTGTGTGTGGTCTGATGAAAGAGATTCACCAGTTTAATACTGAAAGATGTGCCTTAACTGCTGAATCATTCTCTTGGGGATCCTTTGAACTTTAATGTGGCTGGAAAGAAGTGAACATACTGTGTCTGTGCAGTATCGCATAAATGTGGTGTCTTCCTCTAAGAACGTAGTATTTAATGTGAAATTTGTATTTTGTGTTTAAAAATGTATTCAGAAGTTTGTAAATAAGCAGCTTGGGTTAATTGTTGGAATTAGCATGTGCAAAATGCTTGGTCTTTCCCAGAGGGAATTCTGGATGAGTACTTTGAAGTTTATTCCTTGTGCTACCTCATTTTTTTCGGATTACTTGAAAGGCTGCCAGCATCTCTTCTGATTCAGAACAAGCTGATAGTGTTCTCTGCAGAGCTTGCTGTGTCTTTGGGGGCTGGCCTGAATGAATTAACACAATGTTTACGGGGGACAGTCTGGGAAACTCGGGCAGAATCAGTTTTAGCGAGCCTCTCTTTTCGTGTAAGATCAAGCAAACCAAAATAGTAGCATATTTTATATACGTGTAATTAGGAAATTTCAGTGGGGTGTGTGGTGAGCGCTCTGCTAAGGAAGGTCGTAACTGGGTGGAGATCAGGACCTTGTGTTTCCGTGTGTTTTCTAGGAATTCTTACAGCAGCTCAAGCTGCTGGCACAAGTGGCGTGGTGATAAGTGCTTCTTACAGCTGTTGGAATTGGTATTACAGGAGTTGGTGTTCCTGTATCAATGTCTCATTTTAATTTGGAAAAAACCTTGACTTGAATGCTACATATTATTGAAGATAATGGAGAATCTGCAGAAAGTTGTTGTAAACAGTTGTATGCAATATGGAACATGAAATTCTCTTTTATTCTGTATTCTTTTCCTTTTCTATGATGAGGCTGTTGTTTTACTGTATTGTGGTCTACTTTCTGCTTTAAAAACCTGGGGATGAGTTGCTGCCAAGAGCACAGGAAAATTTCTGTGGCTTTGCTTGCTAGTGGTGTAGTGCAGGAGGAAACCCTGCACTCCCTGCTGTCAGTAGGGTTTGCAGCAAATGCTATGGACTTGCTTGGTTACATCCCGTAGTAACCAGCTCTAGGTCTGGCAGTTCCTCTTCCTTGAGGGCATTTTGCCCTTTTTCTTACTGTTTCCAACCCCTCAACCCCTTGGTTTCAACTGATGTGCTGTAGCTCCCTGTATTTGGAATTGTGTGCATATTCTGGCTCTCCAGGTGTGTTGCTATAATCGATGGCAACTTTAATCCTTTTGTTAACTGAGGAAACAAGATCAGAAACATATAATTGTATCACACTGCAATTTATAAAAGAGAAATTATCAGATTAGGATTTACAGGATGGTGTTTTGAAACATATTTCCTTCCACTTTATTTCTTCTTTATTAGAAATCTGAAAATTATACTTTTGCAGGAAGTTTGAGCACAGAAATAAAGTCAGTGAAATGCAGGAGCTGAAGAAGCGGGAGCAGCCTGTATGGAGAAGCCATGCTGGCTCCCAGGGAGAGTGGTGTTCCTGAAGACTGGTTCTACCCTGGCTAGTTGGGATCCAAGGCGATGGAAGCCCATTGGCATATTGCTGCAGACTGTTGGAGTTTTTTCTTAAAATCTTTGAATAAGAGTATGAGGAGAAGAAATCCAATCCAGGCCACATGTGTATGTGCGGATAATGATCCTCAGCAAGACAGTTCTGGGGAATAAATCTATTTTTTATTAATGAGCACCTGTTGCTTTTCATGGACATGCTAATCCTGGAGCAGCTGCTGGTCAGGACCAGTATCAGCTCTTGGCCCTGCTTTAGCACAGTGTGTTTCAGCCCCGTGTGTGGACTCACTGATCTGCCTTATGATAAACACAAGGCAGCCCTTGGATCACGAGGACTGACAAACAGAAAGTCACAGAATGCTCCTTGTTGCAGCCCCACAGAAGTTCCTTTGCCCACTCGAGGAGGCGTCACTGCAGGGCTCAGCCACCCTGCACGCATGCCCTAGGCATGGTTCCAGCCCCGCTGGAGCACAGAAACCCCGAGAGTGTTTTAAAGTGAATAAATGGGTGTGTTTCTGTTTCTTGAACCTCATTTTTAGAATGTTACAACGTAGAAAATTGCTGAACTCTGGTTGTGATGCTTCTCTCATGTGCTGAACTGGCACTGACGGAGACAGGACTTCAGGAGGTTCTGATTTAACAGGAGCTCGGAAGCCTGGTGGCACTGATGAGCCCTTCAAAACCTATTTTTACACTGGGAATACTGCAGACTGACACTGTAGTCTTTTGGGATCAGGCTTCTCCCATCTTTCTATGTAATGCCAGCTCAGTGGCTGTTTTGTATGTAGAATGTTTGCATAAAATGAGAGGAAGAACCAAATTCACAGTATTTTAAGCTCGTATAAAATCTAATGCAAGCACAGAGATTTCTGTGTAATTACAGGGGGCTTGCTTCTGAAACAAGTCAAGTTTTTTCCTGTATCTTTCTTTCTTTGTCTTAAAGCGCCTGTAGATGACTTTGTAAAGATGCAATGTCCCTTACAAGGGCTGTGCAACTTCTTGGTAATGTCATTTATGTAGACCCAGGTGGCTGCTGTATTTCAGTGATTTCATTTGAAAGAATTGGACTGATAAGCCTCAGGTCAGATCCACCATTCCTATACCTCTGCAGAGGTCTGAAATTCTGTGGCTTATGTAAGGAGACATGGGTATTTATAAGCAGAAAATCAGAGGACGCTGCTTCATTGACTACTGCGTCTTATAATTTGCCTTTTGTAGAAAGTACCATGTACTTTCTAAAAAAAAAAAAAAAAAGTGTTTGCAAATGCACAGAGAGTATATGTGTGTGTGCATGCACATGCACACCCTCTCAGAATTGGTATCATAAAACTTCAGCTGCAGAACCAGGCAAGCAGAGTTATTCTGAGCACTCCCAGAAGAAACTCTTGGTTTCCAGAAAAGTCTTTCCAGCCTCAGTGCAGCTCACATGGAAGCAGTGCTTATTAGTAAGAGCTGTGGTTTTCTCAGTTATCTAAAAGTCACAAAGCATGTCATAATTATCTGAAAGAAGAGATTTAAAATTCCTTTCCCGTTTTCCTTCTCTCCCTGCTATCTCTACTTCTCTTTTTCATCTGTTTTGGGGTGTGTCTGTGTATTTAAAATTTTTGAGGGGCAGGGAAATTTATGGGGTTTTTTTAAAATCGGTCAGGATACTCCTTTAATGCATTAGAAATCACCATTTTTAATCTACATTTATTGCAGCGTTTTTTGGAAGCTGGGAAGAGGAAAAGACAAGTGGAGCAGCTGTTGCCTCTTAGCTGTGTTAGATGGCTGCAGCCTAAAGCACACAGCTAGCTCTTGAGATGACCAGACATTTATTCATGCTTCAACTTTTCTGTTTAAAATACAGAAGACAATTTTAAAAATCTTTTTGTTCTGGCTTTTGCTGTTGTTCAAGTATCATTTGTCAAGCTCAAGCAAGCGTGGTAAATCCATTGGCAGAGGCTTATCTGGGCCCGCAATGCAGCACCAGCAGCACACTGAGCCCTGGGCCCAAGCCAGGTGCTTGGCCAACCCAGATAAGTTGATAAATGTTGATAACCCAATGGACAGTGGGGCAACTTTCTTCATTTGTCAAGGTATTAAATATGTTTATGGCGAAAAATGTAATTACAGTATTTTTAGGTGTGCAATACATGCTACTAGCTGTAGTAATTTTCTTTCCTCATCACTGCAGGTTTTCCATTATTCTTCCTTTCACGAGTCCTGATGAACTTCAGTGTTTGCATGACTCAGGATTTAACATTCGTTAGCTTTTCAAAACATTTATCACAGTATCATGAGCCCCAGTGACAGGGACAATACGCTTTGGAATGTGCACAGACTGATGATTGTAAGCAATGCTCAGTTTATATCAGCAGAAAATAAAATTAGATTCCTAGTTGAGGCAATGGAGAACCACTTACACAGAGCAGTCTCTCAGGAGCCATCTGGATGTCCTGTGCTGCCCAGCGTGGGAGCTCCTGGCCTTGGCAGGGCGGGCATCTCTTGCTGGACACAGCAAGACAAATTGGTGGATGCATTTCCTGAGCCTGAGAAGTGATAGAAAGATGAGGCCACATTTCATAGAGCTTTTTTTAGGTGATTGTGGCTGTTTGCCTGCAGAGGATAAGCCTTTGTCAGTCAGCACTGCTGCCATGAAGCGCAGTGACATTCTTCTGCCGACTCCAGTAGCAGCAGATCAAGCTCTGTCATGTTTGTAACAGCTGAAGCTCTGTTTTCTACCTCACTTCCCACTCTGGCAGCATCTGGTGAGCATCTGCACGCTGTGTGTTGAAGCCACAACAATGAGACTTCTGTTACATGGAGTATTTTGGGAGAGGAGGAGGCTGTATGAAAATTATCCTGGGAGGTAGTAGCTCATCCCGGTGTGTTTGCCATCACCCTTGGGTTGGTGCTGCTGATGCAGTGATCTGTCGCCTGGTAAGGAAACTAGAACAACTTTGTCACAACTGAAATTAAACCTTGTAGAGGAAATCATTCTCTGGAGCTGTTTGTGGCCTCCTTAATGAGTGGGAGCTGGGATTTGGGCAAACTACAGAAGTAGGGCTGATGAAGTGGAACTTTCCCTGCCTTTCATCTCTCATAGCTTATGATTCAACAATGGCTTTTGCATTGTTATTTCATTTGGTCTCCTGCTGCAGCCAGGTTTGGAGACACATGCTGATTAAATTATTTAGTAGTAATAGATCTGAAGCACTCACATATAAATTTACAGGAATACTAAAGAAGTCAAATGCTATTCCAGGTGGGAAATAACATTTGAGTAGATGATTCATAATACCATGAGCTCCTAAAACTTTCTCAGAATTGTGGGAGGGAAGGCAGTTTGTGAAAACAAACTCTAAATGTCAAGTTTATTGCTTTTGTTTTTAATATTTATATATTATTGATAATAATGTATACCATAATGGTGCTATGCAATCAGGTTACTTTTCTCCAGTTAAGCAAAAGAGTTTAGTGTTTGATCAAAAGGCAGACCCCAAAGGAAGCCATTACAAGTCTATGTTTAATGTTTGCTCTCATCCTCTTCCTTAATAACAGAAGTGGCTCAAAGCTGTTTAGGTGGGCAAGTTGGGGGTGTATTTTTTGTTGTTGGTCTTCCCCAGATCTTTCAGTAGAAATGCTTTAAGATTGAGAGTGAGGACTCCTGTCCCTGGATTGCCAGAGGGCCTTTCTGCTGGTCACAGTGCTGTCCCCCATCCTCTCAGTGTCCTCATACTCAGTACAGGAGTGGGCACAGTCTGTGCTCAGCCAACCTCTTCCTAGTCCAGTGCTTAAGTTACAGATTTCTTTTTTCATACACATCAAAATTTATTGTAATTCAGCTTTTAAGCAGTCTGTAAGATTTCTACAGATAAATGTTTTTAACAAAGTCAGGACAGACAAATACTGGTTTTATAGTGAAGGCTAAGCAATTCTACTAAAAGTTAAGAAGGTATGACTGGTGATAAACCTGCTTAATGCCTTCATTCCCCATTTACTGAATGTTAGTAGCTGTATTTTTAAAATGGGAGGGGCTGGAGGAAGACTGTTCTGTTTGATCCTGGGGTTGCACTCTGCCAGCATGTGGGACTCAGGAGAGAAAGGAGTGAGAGTTCCTTCCTCGAAAGCAGCCCAGTCCACGCAGCCAAGGGGTGGGAGGCAGCCGGACACAAGCCCGGAGGCGACCTCAAGCTCAGCAGGACTCAAGTTGCTGCCAAAAGGAGCAGGAAGCTGATGCATGGCCAAGGTCTGTGTCTCTGAGGCACTGGAAGAAACAGCTTCTCTGTGGATGTGCTGTGAGGATTCATTCCAGCCCAAAAAACAGCTGAGTGGATTAGCAGAAGGCAAGCCAGACAACAGGACCTCACAACCAAACCATGGCAGGAGGTCTCTTTACAAACCTTCTAACTTGAGTTGTATTACCTATGGGAGCCAAATTTCATTATTTAACACTTACTTGTTCTTGTTTGTTCTGATGAAATGAAGCTTTGAAAATGTATGTTTCTGGGGTGCTTACTTTAGGGTACAGGTTACAGAAGATTTTTCCGAAAATATTTGCAGACTTGGCACATCCTTTTCTGTTGCTCTCCAAATATTAAGGAGCAAGTAATTTTTTTAAACTCATTTCTGTGAATACAATAATAAGCCAGAGAGAATGTATTTGCTCTAAATACTTGAGATCTGCAGAACTGGTGTGTGTATGTGATGAAGCAGTTGGATTCACCTGGTTATGGTGAATATTACACAAGATGCAGCAAGGAAGGTGTTTGACTGAGGTGACACTTGCTAATGAGCTTACAGCAGAGCTTTGTCGTGGTACTTAATGTCTGTATGCTCTGGAGAGGAGGGTGGGACTTGAAAAAGGAAAGTAGGCTGCATGGAGCAATGGAAATGTCTGTGATGGTGCTATAATGCAGCAGTAATTCATCAGTCTGGTGACCTGCAAAGAGAGGGTGTGGGGGGAAAACTCTTGACTGACATGATGTTTGACCATACATCTACAGAATAATAGAAACATTTTACTTGAAAACTCCTTACTTTTATAGTCTTAGTTAAATTTTGATTATGGGAGATCTGTCTGGAACAGTCAAGCACGTTGCTCTTCTCTGTCCCCATCTCTGGGCTCTCTGAGGCTGAGGGTACTCTCTCCTCATTTGCCCTGCCTGCAGAGGAGCTGTCAACAGTAAAGAAAAGGATTCAGTGGGGGAAAGTACAGCTAAATCTCTTGCAAACAGTGAAACTACCAATGCCTCTGTCTGTCACAGGGTTCTGGAGTTTGGAGATGGGCAGGGCAGCAGGAGCTGGAGCTGGCTGCCTGTGTTGGAGTGGCTGTGCTGGCAGGGACAGTGTGCAGGGCTGGAACTGGGGGCAGCTCGTAGCACCCAGGCAGCCTTTGGAGCAGGGGAAGTAGGAAGCTGTTGGGGATAGAAAGATAAACAAGCAAAGAGGTTTGAAGCATTAATTATTTCCCTCACAGTAAGGGATTGAGCTCATAGTTTTCGCTTGTAAAGGAATCAAAAAAACCCACTTGGTGTTTATTTGCAGAGCACAGTAAGTACCTTGATTGACTTACAAAACAATGAAAAACTGAAGCCTCTTCATTGGCAGCAGCATCCCCAGCAGGGTGGTTCTCATGGCTGTGGGATCAGGCCATGGAGAGGGCAGGAGGTGGCAGGTTATGTCCTGCAGCAGCTCCAGTGTGTGGTAGGAAAGGGACAGTGGAGTTGAGAACCAGCTCCTTTCCAATGCTCTGCATTGCTGGGGACAGCTCAATGTGCAATTCTATTTCTGACTCAAGATCTTTGCTGTCACACACCCACCACAGCCTGGACCAGCAGTGCCTCAGATACAGACAGAATAGACAAGGATAAGCCTAAGGCTGCACACAAAAGGAGATTTAGACAATGGAGGAGGGGCATGCATAGCCAAAGCAGAAAATGGGGGAAGGAGGAAAGAATCAATAGTTCATTAGATTTATAGAGTAGAAAAAGGAGAAAAGGGATCGATAGTTCATCTGCTCCGGAGACTCTGCTTGTGAGATGTGAGTGGTTAAGACAAGGACATTATAGAACAGCTCATATCAGCATATGGGAAGGAATGAAGGAGAAGTAGAAATTAAGGGTAGCCAAATTGTAAAGCCTGGTTTAAGGGAGGGCACCCCCTTAAAAAGAGCTTGTTGACAAATATGAAATAATTCTTTGAGGTTCTTCAGCCTTCCTTCACCAACACTGTCTGTGGCATGAACAGCATTGCTCAAAATTCTGCAGTTTTCAATTAGGATTTCAGTGAATGTGATTTTTGTCTGCGGGATTTGGCGTTGTGGTTTTAACAGTTTACAGCCCACGTAGAAAGTAAATACTGTATTGTAACAGACAGATTTCAGACACGGGTGTGGAATTTTCTACAAAATTAGCTCACTTATTTAACACATATGGACTAAAAGTAATGCAGTCATGCAGTTTCCATGATTATACTGTAGAGAAATAATAGCTACTGTACTGTGAGGGTGTATTTTAGAAAGAAGGTTGCAAACATGCAAGTTTGGACTGGCACTTCATAGTGGGTATAAATAGCTTAAGTGTAAAGGGCTGCTTTTAGTACAGAGCAGCTATTTTTTGTGTGTTTATTAATTTAAAGGATTGTGTATTGTCCAGCATTAAGCGCTGATGGTCTCATAAGGGCCCATGAAAGCACCTGCACTGACATAGGCACGTGCACTGACATCTTCTAGTAACACAAGAATTCTTTCTTGCCTTTAGGAATATCAATTGGCTTAAATATTGCTTCATGTTTCCTTGCTGTGCCTGAGGGAGAACAGTCAAGTTGTCCTGTGAGCTCTGCAACAGAAGTTCCTGCAGTGCCTGTGAGAACCAGAAGCAACCTCTTTGCCTACATGTGGCTCTGTAGGAGATGCAGCAGTTAACTATCTTTTGCTTTCTGATAAAATAATGCAGCTCGCCTTTTTAATGGCAATAAATCATGGGAGCTTCAGATTTCAAGTTCCCCGTAGTCCTCTTAGCTGAGTGTACTCCTGTCCCCCATGCATGAATAGTGCATGATCTCACTGGCTTTAGTAAGATACAGTTAATTCTCTTGGCCTTTAAGGGTTTTTTCTCCCCCTGTTATTGCTTAGCTGCCATCCTGTTGGAAGGGACTGAATTAACTGCAAGACTACAAATGCTGGTGAATGTAGGAGACAGTAACATTATATGGATAAAGCAGCTCCAGAGTTCAAATTCTTCAGCAGAGATTTGTCTCTCTAGCCTTACTAAACATTTCTTTTGTGCTGTGGACACAGTTGGTCTACCAATATTCAGATAGTTTTGTGTAGAAAGCTTTATATTAGATGCAATGAAAGCCCTTGGGCATTGCTGTGTGGGCGAGGTGGTCAGGGCAGCTCAGGGAGCTGCATGCATCGGGCAGGATCTGCAGGTCGTCCCACCTGTTCTCCTGGCCTTGCCAGGGAGGTGCTGGCAGGGTGCCCTTTGCAGTCCTTTTTCTGCATTTGATACCATTTCTGAAGGTCAGACAGCTGTTGGAACACAGATGCACCCTTCCTAAGACGGCTAGGGAAGAGAAACCTGCCTTTCTGTACTTGTTTATCCAGACGGAATATCCTTTTGAAAGTCTTACTTGAAGCTTAAATCTCTTTTTCTCCTGTTTACCCAGCACAGCTGCGGGGAGAATTTTGGCGTGGTCTGTTCATTTTAGTGACATGTTCTCTCCATGTTGAGTAGGTAAGGCAAAACTTTAGAATGGCAGGGATTGACAGAGCACCTGCTAAAACAGACTGCTCTTTATAATCTGTAATTCAAATGTTTATTTTAAAAGGAAATACTTTGGTTGGCAGGCTGTGAAGTGTGTGATGATAGCTGAGTAAGCCTCAGCCTATCTGGGTAGCAGGAGGTAGAACCAGGTCGTGACATGTTGAGCTTTTTCTCAAGGCACAAGTTTTCATCTGGTTAACTTGATGTGCTGACCCCTGTAAAGAATAACTGAACCCTAACAAAATGATTTTTGATTCATGGCAAGCTGTAGCTGGACTGGCAAATCAGGAACATTTAGTCTTTTGTGGTATCTAGTGACATTTGTATACAGTCCTAAATAGGTGAGATTTATTGGCGTAACATACTAACAGCTCAATGCTGGGTCTTAGGTCTTCATTCTAAAATGAGAAAGGGATGCCACTTACATTGTTTTACAATACATGAGAAACATTTTAGAAAACAATAGGTGATGGTAAAAGTAACTTAGGCTGACAACATTGTGTTATTTTCTTTGCTTAATAGCTATTTTCTTATAAAAGAAAAGTGGTATTGGTAGATAAGATTTTAAATCCACAGGTGCTGTTATATGCAGTATTTATCTGGTTTAGATTTTTGCAAGTTCTAACAATTGTTTAATTGGTGCATAAATGACTTACGTGTCTTGTTCTCCCTGACAATGTCTCACTGAATTTTGTGGAGACTAATTACTGTCATCCCCAGTAGAGTTGCTCTTTTACATCAGCAATCATTCACAACTTACTAGGTGCCTGCAGCTACAAATCAGTCATTTAAGCAACCCTGGGAAGTGTTTTGTAATTTATTTTTCACATTATCCAGCCCATCTGGTAGTGGAAGAAGCTAATAGTTCTAACCATATTATCACCTTGAAATCCAGCCATTTCAGGAGCATTGTAATTAGCAGTTCCCTCAGCCAGTGACACAACCCTGAGTGTGCACATGTGCCACTGTGTCTGCAGAGAGTACAGCGGCTTCTCCCTCTTTTTTGTCTGCCTAAAAGACTCCCAGGAGGACAGAAGGGTAGTTGGAGCTCTGATGTGAAGACAGGTATACCTGTACGTACAAAATTCAAACTATAAAGGCCACAGCTTTGTTCAACCGACCAGGCAATTTCTGAGGAAAAACAGTTTATACCTTGAGACCCACCTTCCTTGAACTGTCCCTCTGGAACAGGGCAGCGACAAGCATTAATTTGGGAAGTAGTTGCTTATCCATCAGGTTAAGAGTCAGTGGGGCTGGCTTCAGGAGCAGGAGTCAGATGTGGCCAGCAAGATGAGCCACCTGTCCCGGGAGCCCTGTGTCACCTGCCACAGTGCTGGTGCTCCAGCCAGAGCGTGCCTGGGAGCTGCCAGCCAACACAAACATCACGTGGAGCCTGCTTGAAAGGCACATTTTGCATTGGTCCCTGGTAACAGTGGATATATTTTGTAGCAGGAGTCAATTTTAAAAATAAAAATTTTAAAAAAAAATGAAAAATGTCTATTTTGTTGGATTCCTCAGCCATCTATTCAAAACCAGTTTATTTTAAATGGCCTTTGAATGGAAGGCAACTAGAAGTTTATTGCAAAAATGCAAAGTAACTTTCCTGTAGGTCCTGTGGGAAACAATATTTCTCTTTAGATTATAGCTGTATATTCAGTGTTTCATTTTCCAGTGCCTGTTGAAGTAATAAGAGGATAGAAAACAAAAATTTTTACTTAGCCCTTTTCCAATTTACCCAGTCTATTTCTAGGTGGCTGACCTTTTGCTACTCTAATACTTGTTACAAGGGAAAGAAACTCAGCCTGCTCTAAGAGGAGGCTCAATCAGGTAATGAAAGTGTATACTGCATTATTTACAGTAGCAACATAGTAAACTCAATGACATTTTGGTTTTTTTCAAGGCTTTTGTTCATCTGCCTGAAGACTTTATTCTTCTGGGCTGAACAGTTTCAGCATCTTTTCCCTCCCCACACCTCAGTTCCTATTCTACAAGTACCAAATTATATAACTCCCATAGTCTGGCTCAGGAGGTTATTCCACAGCTATTTCTGGTATTCATTTTGGACCACTTTTGTTTCCAAAGTTGTAGGATTTCCTGAGCAGTTGTTCTTCATGCTGAGAGCTGCCACATTTGATTTTTGTCTATCCCATCATCTGCTCATTACTGCTTTCATTTTAACAAGTTCTATGGTGTGAGTTCTTTTAATCTCCCCTCCTGAGCTAAATTTAGTCAGTTTTAAATCAGGCTTAAATATTGTATTATTGCAAGTGTTGGAGCATTAGAACTGTACTAGTGTAATGCCAGTCATATACCATATACTACAATTTAATGGTTCTGCACCAGGAAACTGGATTAGGGAAGTTGGAGACTGGTTTTTTTTCTTGCTATGAACTGGAAGGAGCTGGAGATACGGCTGGGCTTTGCCTTAGACTCATGCTCCAGAATTCACTGCTGAGAGACACTTTGTGTGTCCGTCCCCTTGACGTGTTTTGCCGTCCGGTTTCAGAGCAAGCAATCTGTTACGCTCTCAGTATATTTCACAGTCACTTTTATTCAAATATGCTGAAAGCTGCTTAAGGAAGAGATTTTTTTTTGACTCTTAAGTCTGACTGTGTGGAATGAGTGATGTCTGGCTTCACTCTTCAAGACACAATGGTTTAATAATGGAATTAGGCTGGGCACAGCCAAATCTGGAGTGCTTCTGCCTGCATGAACAACCACTGTGATTCTTTCCAGCTTGTCATGATAAACCAGACTAAGATGACAGTATTCATCTTCTGAAAAATGAATTTGACAGGCACTTTTGCTACTAAATTAGCACTGGGAATTTTGTCAACAGTACTCATGCTGGCTCTTGGTGCTGGCAAGTGAGCAACCTCGTCTCTTGGTTTATTTGCAGGAACTGATGGCACTTAGGTGAGCCCTTTTCATCTACTTGAGAAGAATGCTCCAAAGGCAGTCCTTTTGGGTTTTGTTTTTAAAGCTTGGTTTGGTAATTGTACTTCAAAGGCAAGCATGCTGACAGAGTGATGAAACTCTTGGTAAATAATTTAGGCCATGGTTGCCACTGGTTGTGGAACAGTGTCTCCATATTTTACCCTTTATGAGCAGTGACTGAGTTGAAGTGAAGGTGAAACTTCATTTTAAAGTAGAGAAAGCTGCAGTGAGTCAAGCTGTGGTGGCTCACGGTTGCTGTTCCTGACTTCCCTCCCCTGCCCTGCAGCAGGACAGGCAGACAGGGCATGTGTGTTGCTGGGGAAGAAGGGGAATAGGGTGTTACTGGGGTTCACACCATTCCCAAAACCCTTGCTCCCTCCCTCCGTGCAGGACAAGGTGGTTTCACAGTTTGCTCACTCTGGATATGTCCCTTCTGTCCCAGAAAGGTGCTGTGTGTGAGCCAGGGAATGGCCCAGGCTAAGCGTAATAAACACTGCAGCTCCTCAAGAGGTGACCAAATGTTACAGTTCATTTATCCAGCTTAGATATTGTTGCACCTCTTCTGCATTCTTGAAAAATAAAGAAGTATTTACTTCCCCCATTTTTATTGGTAACAAGAAAGAAACAAGCATGTGATTTAATGTTCTGTCTCCCTTCCCATTCTGCCCGAGTGGCACAGCTGGCTTGTTTTCAGAACTCCTCCCTTTGGTATTGCTTTTAACTGAGCAAATTTCATTTCATGGAGGAGGCAGGTACTCATTCTGTTAATATCTTTATAATTTTCTTCACTGTGTGAAAACTGCTGTAATGGAAGCCAGCCTGGCACAAAGGTCACCTCCTTTTAATGACTTGATGTCTCAGTTTTGCAGACAAATTTCAGGAGAAAATGCCCTTGAACAAGTGTTTCCTCTAAGGAGAAAGGGCTTCAATAACTTCATTTTCTTGTGCCAGTGAGACAAATTGATACCAGTGGGTGAAAGCGAAAAAAAGAGAACTGTTTATTAACAGAAAAAAAAAAGGTGGAGTGGCAGTGCCCACAAGGTACAGAAAAAGATTGAAGAAGTGCTAGATATGAACTCCCAGAAACCCTCTATCCACACACACACAGAGCCACACACCCACCCCCAGCAGAAAAAAAAAGCTCAAAAAATGCCTGGAGAAGAAAAATACACAGGCTGATCGCATGGCTTAGAGAACAAAATGGTGACTGGTCCCTTTTGTCTCCGGGAAGGGGAAGAGGAGTTCATGTCACAGCCTAGAGCAGAGCAGATGGGAAACCTGTTGAATTTCTGGCATGAGTCTTCTCCTTGCAGCAGCTGAAGTTGGTGGATTTTGATGTCCTTTCTCCTGTTGGTTCAGTTCCTCTGAAGTCTTGGGTTCAGGGCAGTCCCACCAGCTCCTTAACTGGGCCAAAAAGAAAAACAAGTCAAGCCGTAAACAGTNAAAAAAAGCTGCCAAGAGGATTCCTGGTACAGCCTACAGTCTAGGGGAAGAGAAAAAAAACCTTCTTGTTTCAAGCTAGCAAAAAACCAATCCAACAAAAGGAACAGTGCAGCGTCCCCGGTCCACAGTGTCCGGAGCACACCGGAGAGAGATTGCACAGAATTCGCGCCAGGGGTTCTCAGGCTCTGGCCTCACCCCCTGGTTCATCTTAAAGATACAGCAGCCTTTTCTGGGCGTAAAGCAGATAGTTAGGGAATAAAGTATCATCATAAAATCACCCTAAGACACTTGGTTTTTTCTTTCTTAGCAGTAGGAACAGGAGAACCTAAAAGTCTTTAGAAATTGGTGTTTAACATATGTACTCTGTGAGGGAAATGTTTTTCCCAGAGAGAAAGGCAGATCATGAGGATGTGTTGTCAAATATTGCTACCAATACAGAGGTCCACTAAATGGACCTCTCCTGGTGATAAATTAAAATGATGAAGAGACAGTCAAGTGGCAGCACAAGAGCTGCACGTTGTATAGTACTTTTGTACTTTCTTTATACCCCTGATTTTGTTTTTAACACAATTTTTACTTTACAAAGACATATTTTAATGAAGCCTTGTACTTTCCATTTTAGAAGCTTAGGGGGGTTTTGTTGTCTTTGCTCTTCTTGTTGTTTGTTGGGTTTTTTTTAGAAAATGCACACTGTGGCACAGCCATGCAGTGTAACAGATTCTGGCAGGACCCAATCCCAGCTCCTGCTTGGCACAGGGGGTTCAGGAATACCTCAGCATAGGGTTGATGACTTGCCTGTGCCAAGCAGGAGCCACTGCTTTGGACTGGAGCAACTTCTTGGGTGCCTGTGTTGGGCAATAGATTCACCAAGCTTCTTGTGTTGGTTCTGTGAGGGTGTTTGCTTCTGGACCAGGCTGTGGACTAGTTTGAGTTCATTGTGGTAGGATGTACTTTGTGGTCTTTCATTCACAGGGGGCATTTCTCAGCTCTTCAGGCCCACATTATGCACACACAATATTTCCCAGGATTTCCTGCCAGTTTTTACCATGTCTCATGTCCAGCACATTCCAGGCAAACATTGCAAGACAAACACTGCACCTGGCATAGCCACTTGAGCTGGATCTTTGCTGCTTCATCAGTTGAAACAGAGGACACAGACAGGAGCCTCTGCATCTAAATGTTCTCTTACAAGATGCTTTTAAGATACAGCAAAATGGTGTAACTGTCCTCCATATTGCAAAGCAGAAGCCCCCCAGGGATGTGTCAGTTTAAGTGCAACCCAAGTGTGCTAGTTTGGACATGGCTCGAATGCTGCCCTGCAGCTCCATGAATCCAGCTCCTCTCCCTACGTGCAGCAGAGCTCACTGAAAGCAGAAACCTATGTGGTGTGGCCAACCTTGTGTAAGAAATGTGTCAGAGTCCTCTGTGACTGCCATGCTCTCACATGTGCTGTGATTTGGTGTTCACAAAGCGTCCAGATGCCCAAAATACACTCTGGTCGTTCTTATGGTGTTGAAATAATGATTTTTGTAGTGTTTTGAAGGTTCTGGCTAACCAACCCCGCTGTGCATTTACACTAGATATCCATAATGCTAAAGAGATACAAGATATTTTCTTTCTCTGATGTTGGTTTTTATTAGATGTATAGTTTTAAGATGATGACACTGTATTTTTTTCTTACTACAGATGTGAACTGTAATGTGTTGATTTGGCACAGCCTGGTTTTTGGTAGTGGAGGAAGGCCACAGAAGTGCCTTCTGTGAGAAGCTGCTAGAAGCTTCCACCATGTCCAACAGAGCCAATCTCTGAGGGCTCTGAAGATGGACATGCTGGTGGCCCAATTAAAGAGGTTGGTAACACCTCTGTGATGATATCTTTAAGAAGAAAATCAAAACGGTGCAAGCACAGTTTTTTCCAGGGGTCGCGAGGCACAGCCCACAGTGATGTGCCACCACCATCTCGGTGCAGCCCGTGGCGAGCCTTGCTTGCCTGGCCACCCCTAGCCAGCCACACCAGAGGCAGAAGGGCAGGGGTGGTGGCAGCAGCTTCTCTTTCCTGGCACCCCGCATGAAGAGAGGCGTTAAGTAGCACCAGTGCCGCGGCAGCCACCACGGCCCACACGGCAGCAGCGGAGCTGCCTGGCCAGCGGCAAAAACATGGCGAGCAACTCCGTGGTGCCGAACTCCAGGTTGATGAAATCAACCTCTCGGCACTGCGAGATCCTGCAAAAATCTTTGAATTAGTGGAACTTGTCGGCAATAGTACCTACAGGCAGCAGTTTTTCTTCTAGTCAGAGAAGAGGAGGAAGTGAGGACATGTGAGGGAAAGCAACATGGCAACACCAAGGTCAGTGGAAAAAGAGGGAGAGGAAGTGTTCCAAGCGCCGGAGCCAGGATTCCTCTGCAGGCTGTGGTGAGTACCATAATGAAGCAGGCTGTCCCCATGCAGCCCATGAAGTCCATGGGGGATGCAGAGATCCACTTGCAGCCTGTGAGAGAAGTACTCATGCCAGAGCGGGTGGATGCCGGAAAAAGCTGTGATCCAGTGGGAGACCGGAATGGAGAGAGAGGGCCCCTGCTTCCAAACTAGAGCAGCCTGTCCTTAGAGGACTGCACCCCGTGGACGAGTGAGCCGCGCTGCAATTGTTTCAGAAAGAGTCTTTGCCTGTTGGAGGGACTCACGTTGCAGCAGCTTTGACAAGACTGCTGCTCATGAGGTTAGAGCCACACTGGAGAAGTTCATGGAGAACTGTCTCCTGTAGGAGGGACCCCACGGCATAACAGAGGAAAAACTCCTCTCCCTGAGCGAACAGCGAAAGATCTCGGGTGATGAACTGACCGAAACCCCCACACTCTCTGCGCTGTTGGTGGGAAAGAGGGAGGGACTGTGGAGGAAAAAGGTGTTTTAAAGGCTTATTTTACTTCTCATTATCCTCCTCTGACTCTATTAACAATACATTTACCTTATACCTTTAAATTTGAACCTGTTTTGCCCTTGGAGTGTTTTTCTCCTAGTCCTTATCTCAACTCATGGACGCTTCATTAATTTTTTTTCCCTCTCCTCTGCCCAACTGTAGCCGGAGACGGTGAGCCAACAGCTTTCATGAGTGCCTGGCATTTAGCCAGTGTCAAACTATGACACATAATTTCTCAGTGCTGTTTCGTTATATATCTAAAACCCTAAGTTATATACCTCAGAATTTGGTAATGTGCAACTAAAGTATCACTGGACCTGAGTGAATGTGGCCCACTCCCTCCCATGCCTTTTGCATTGTTTTCCTGATTTCTGTCACTGCTTACAGGAAATAAAAATGTGCCTCGGATGGTTAAATCATCTTTCAGTGGTAAAAAAGAACAGTCCATCAGCTGATGCCAGGTGAAAGCATTTACCTTCAGTTTGTTGGAGCTTCTGCTGGTTTAAGAACTCTGCTCCCGGGATGATGTCTTGTCAAAATGCTCTGCTTCAACAAAAACTTCCATTGGTAATGCACAGTCTCAGTTGTACTTTAGTTACTCCTTCCTTTCCACAAGATATTTCTAGAAATACTTTGAAAGCATTTTAATGCCTTATTTTTAGCCTACAGTGACCTTGCTGGAATAAAAGATTTGATAAGGAGGATGGCCTGCGAGTGTACATTCCTTTATTAACAAAATTGGAGGGGGCATGTGTAGGAGAAGCTCTTGTAGGGAAAAAGGTACCTGCTGTTGTGTACCAGAGCTGCATCACTTTGAAAGGTGCTGCCTGTTCCCTGAACACAGGTCAGATGCTCTTACTCGAATTTAAAAAAATATTTTGCAGTTATTTAGGAGACTATTTTGGAGCTCATAAAAGTGAACTATGCTTTGCAGAGTGTTTTGGTGCCTTCTCCAAAGCTTTCTTGAACCCTTGCAATATTTGTTCTGTTTCAGATGTAGCACATTTCCGTAATAAGGACTAGTTTAACTTCTTCTCTCTATGGCTGTTAATCTGTGTCACATATAATTAATGTAGAAAAAGCAATATATAATTCGTTTATGCAGATGGACCACGCTATTTTATTTTGAAGAGTCTAGTTAAACTTGATGGTTTACCACTGAGAAACATTCTTAAATGTACAGAGTCCATGGTGTTTTCCCAGAGTGATTTATAATACAGCAAGAAATTGAAAGCTTAAGAAAAAGGAGGAGGGTTTGGATGGGAACACTTAAAATTTCTTGACAGATGTTTACTGCTAGGGAAGCTTAGGGTTTTTTTCTCTTTCCTTCTGAGAATAAGAGATTTCAAGGAGGAAATGGCAGATCTGGGTTCCTGAGAGTGTTTTCTGAAGGCAGGCTCAGGGCATAGCCTCATTTACATTGCAGACCACATCCCTGGGAAAATGTAGCCTGGGCTCCTCACCTGGAGGCTGCCTGGGGCTTTTGGGATGGAGCCCCAGCTGTCTGACTGGGGTGGCTGGCACTGCTGCCGGGCTGGGGCTCCCTGCACTGCCCACAGTTCATAGAGGAGCAGTAAGAAACAGCCTTTTTCTCCTTGGAGAAAATGGAGTCACAGAGGTGCAACTAGAAATTTAAATTACTGTTCCTGAAACCCAGGGGTAAAGACCTGCATAAGACTTAAACTGTTCTGGCATTGCATGAGCAGTGCTATTTTGCTCTTATCAGATACACTTCAGAGATGTGAAATGATGTTTGAAATTCTCACAAATGGTAGATGCACAGGGTCGTGCTATTTATTACATTAAAAAAAGCCCAAACAACAAATTAATTTACAGCATTGTGTGTTTTTTATGACACTTGGGGGAATAATCATTGTTTAAATTTCAGGTAACAGCTCTTTTACATTCTTCTGAGCAGAGCTTCCCAAAAATGTGGCTGACTGCTTCTAGGCAGTTTTACTGAGGCTCTGCTGGGTTAAGACCATACCCCATGTTAGATCTGCAGAGCACAGCTTGCACAGAGGAATCCTCAAAAGAGTTGGATGCTCCAGAGAGCTGCTGGTTTGCTTACTTTTTGCTTTCTTTTTCATTCTTTCAACTCCCCTGCTTTGTGGGCTCTAGATTACTTTGTGCATGCAAATATAATTAGTTTAAATGTCAATACTAAAGTTTTAATAATGGGTTGGAAATTTGTTATGGATGTGTTCCATCTGTATGGCAGTGGGTCTAGCTGTATATTAGCAGTGTATTTGTTGTAATACTTGTATGTCTAATGGGCCATGCTGCCTAGGAGGTGTGTTTTGGAAAACAGGAAAGCCCAAAGCATGGCAGGTGTCGTCGTGGCTACCTGTCAGCCAAAAATAATTTTGGCGTTGCCCAGTCTATGTGGTGATGTTTGCCTTCATTTTCTCTGAACTGCAGCTTTGGCCCAGATAGGCAATGGGAAAAAAGTGCCAAACCCCAGAACTGTGACTCTGAAATGGATTTTCAGGAAGGAAACAGGCAGCAGCTATTTAGAACAGCACTGAAATGCAGTGTCTGTAGGGAGCCATCAGCACCTGAGGGCTCACCAGGCGTTGGGACCTTAGGGAAGACAGAAATTCATGTAGGCTTGCTCTGAAGTACTTTTTCTCTAAATATTTTGTTACTACTGATAAAACCCCTGCCATTCTTCTCCTTTCCCCCTCTGGTGCACTTGTCCTAAGAGGAACCACAAGTCCTGGGCATGGCTGGAATTCTGGTGGGGAGTGGCAGTGGTAGCTCAGGGAGGAACTGCGTCCCTGCTGCCAAGAGCATGGCAATGAGCTGAATCTTTCAGCAAAACTGGGTAAAGGCCATAAGGAAAAATGTACATAAAATCAATTGAGCTTTGCGTACTTGGAAGCAAGGATTCAGTCCTGCTGTGACTGCTGAGCAATGGAAGAGGAACAGACAGGTTTGGAAATATTGAGAGCAAAATTTTGAGACCTTTCCTAACAGTGGTAATTGCTAAATCCATATGGATCATCTTAAGCATGAATTTGATGAAATTACAAGTATCATGCACAACTGATGCATGATATTCTAAAATAATATGGGATGCTTCTAAGAAAGAAGTGGATTAAATATTTTTTATTGGGAATGTGTTCACATGATGCTGGAAGGTTACAAACACAATGTGCTCAGTTCTGGTCCACACTGGAAATCTGCCCAGAGGAGCTGTGGTCTCCTGTTGCTGCAGTGTGGGTGTTGCTTTTCTGTGAGACCCTCAAGCAGTGATACAAGTTGCTCTCTATAAAATTTGCTTGTGCCTAGGCATAGAAGTTCTTGTTCAAAGCTGAATGGGAGAGGGATCCCGGAGTTTTGAAGAACTGTCATCTGGCTTTGTCATTTTGAAGGGGAGAATGTCCTGGAAGGTCAGTTTTAATTGATGTTGCCTACCAGGGAAGAGGCAGTGAGGAATAATATGCAGTCCTGCTTTTGTCTTTGGAAGATAAATCAATAAAGGAAAAAAAATTAAAACATTGCCCTTTTTACTAATCTGGAAAGTTACCTTAAAGACAGTGAAATGTATATTTCAATTGCTAGCAGGATCCCAAATATCCAAAGCCCAGAATTCTGGTTTTGTGTCAGTAAGGAAAAATTACAGTATATATGATAAAAATATTCCATTCAGAATATGAAATTCATGACATCAACATTCAAATATGTCATCATAGCAGAGGTGATAAAAGCAATGCACTGAACAGAAACACAGAGAAAGGAAAGCCTTTATTTTTCCTTTGTTCATTGACATTTTAACACTGATTTGGTGTGGTGCTGGTCACTCCCAATTGCTTTTGTCTTTTTCCATTAATAACCTCCTGCTCTCTCAACCTTCCCAGGCAGCGGGTCAGCCGGAGGAAGCATGCCCTGCCTCCCTGGGAATGTCTGCAGAGGAAAACAGGAGGGACAGGCAATGGAGGGCTCCAGGTGTCCCCCCCATCGCTGCAGCACACAGAGCTGCATTTTGAGTTCCCAGGGAAGTATCTGGATTATCGCTGCCCTTCTTTCTCACCACCTCTTGAGCTGGAAGGTGCTCAGAAGGATAAAGTCAGCCCAATTCTCTTTGCTTTGGTGCCCCTTTGGTTTTTGCTCCTGTCTCTCAGTTCTGAAGGAGAGCATCTTCCTTGATGTGTTAGTCCTTCTTATTGAAAAGAATTTTTTCTGATTTTTGAAAGGACAAGGAGATGCAAACCAAGTCTCAGCACTTTACGAAGTGGGATACATCCTGTTTCTTCCCTTTACTGCTGGACTGCAGTCTGCTTTGGGGTTGTGGGTTTGATTCTCTGTATAGCTGAATAAGATGTAAAACAAGCGTGAGGTCTTGATCTCTCCTCCTGGAGTAAAAGCATATCCAAAGTAAACAACAAACTAATGCTGTGGGTTTAGAGGATGAGTTTGGAATGCCCCCCAGGAAGTCTGCTCTGGTTGGCTGTTCCCACCCCTATGAAGAATAGTGTTGGAAAGCTCTGTGTAGCTTTTTGCTCATTGTCTACATAATTAACTTAATTAGTTAAGAAATATCCAAGAAATCAGAATGGCCTGGGCATGTTCCTATGCCCAAGGAGTCAGTGTTTGTCTCAAAACTCTGAGTACTTGGGGAAAAAGTACAGTTAATCTCACAGGCAGATTGACTTGGCAATCAGAAATTACTTGGCAACGGGGATAAAGTCAAATATATATGGATGGGGGACCCCATTTAGCAGTATTTACCCTGGCAAAAATCCCTTTGGCATTGCTGACAGTGCTGGTGGAGTCAAAAAGGCTGAGTCGCCAGGGAGCAGAAGGAATTTGGTGGGAAGCATTCTTTTGTGCTCTATGTAATTCATGTGCTTTTTTAATATTTTGGAGGGGGTTGTACTTTGGATTAAGTACCAAGTTAAAGATTTAGGCTTATAATTTAGCATTTCATCTGTTGCACCAATGTCACCTAGATTTTTAGATAAAACAAGTAAAATACTCTGTGCCTGATGTTTCCAGACCCACAGGTAGAAGGGCTTTTTCTTTTTTTTTTAAACCCCAGTTCATTGAGTGACACTGTTTGAGAGTAGGAGATTAGAAGATAGGGAAAGAGCCAGCTGATAAGAGAGAAAATAAGAGAGATTATTTAATAGGTCAGAAGATTCTGAAAAGAGTCAGAATGGAGTTTTATATATATAAACTATAAAATTTTTATATATATATATATGTTTATATCTGCCACACAAGCTTAAAATGGGGTTGATATTTGTCTCTCACCTTTTTGGTTTTGTAATCACATCAATAAAACACTAAAAATTAATGTTCAAAATATGAGGCTGATAGTTAAGGAGTCTGTCCAGAATCCATTAACACATAGTGGAAATTCAGCATTGAATTGATATTCCAGCACCTGAAAAAAAACTAAAACAGAAGTCCCCACCATTATTCCCACTGAAGAACTCACTGTGTAAGTTTGAAATTGATATTCCAAACTGTAAATAAAATGTCAAAACCCCAAAAAATAACCAAAAAAGCCATCCCTGTTGTAGGAGCTGGAAATAGGCTCATTATATTCAGTAAGCTGTGCTGTCTGCTTGGCACTGTAATGAACCAAGTCATTTATCGTGGGACCTCAGTATGGGCTTGCATAAACTCACTTATTGTAGAAAACTGTCACCCGCATATTTACCAATGTCAAGATAAGAAAATAGATCCTAATGGAGCTAAAACCATGTTGAAAATAGCTTATATTTTGTATTAAGAAATTATTGTACATCTGCCCAGGTTGTAGAATTCTAGAAATGAGTTTTTTTCTCTGATCACACACACACATGTAATAGTGAGCTGAGTGCTTCAAGCCCCTGCCTGAATGTCTTCAGGAATTTGAAAATATGAACATGTAGAAAGGGTGATAGTTTTTTATACATATTCAATTTCTTTCATTTTAGTTTTTTATTTGCTATCATGTGTATTAGTGAGTGGATGAGATTCCCTTTCCTAAAGAAATCAGGCATGCAAGTAAATGAAAGAGGTGAGTGAATTGCTCAGCTTTGCTTTGTTGTTCCCAGATGCCTTTTTTAATTGCCAGCCTCACAGATTGACTTTGGGACCTGAAATTCTAGATAAATCTTTGTTCATAATAGCTTTTCCACAGGTCAAATGATGCTTTCCTTTACACCTATGCAACTGCTGCCAGCTGGCAGCTGGGGCAGAGCGAACTGGAACAGGCTGTTTATGGACAAGGTGTGTTGGATAATGAATCAGTGAGAAGCAATAAACCCAGAGCCAGATCACAGCCACACCACTCAGGGGTTCAGCTGCTCCTGGCTTTCTCCACTTCTCCTCCTGGTCTGACACCAGTGGGGTCCTGTGCAGATGATGGTCATAAAACCATGAGTGGGGACAGAAGGACCAAGCGTGAAGCCAGGAGATGTGTGAGGAGGAGACGGCTGGGGTTAATGTCCCCCATGTCATTCCTTGCTGCCCTCCCCTTTGTGCCTGAAGCCATTGGAACAACAACTGAGCACCTCGGGGGGAAGAGTTGTTGTGTGGAGTTTGAGAGATCCAAAGGAAATGTGTTGGCTGGATCTGGTGGACTGCAGAGGACAGGGAGAAGTCGTGAGTGGCATTACCCTGCAGACCTAGTTCTCAAAATATATTAAGCAGTGCTGTCAGGAGTAGGCTGCTGGATGGTTGGAGAATGGCAGCAGGTCCATCCCAGCTGCCACTGCCCTCTTTGAGCTGTTCCAGCCAGAGAAGACAGCTCAGAGGGGGCTCCTGCTGTCCGTGTATCCAGAAGGACCAAGTACAGGAAAGTTTTGCTCAGTGCTGCTGCCCTAGAGGTGAAGGAATTCAGTGTGAGCAAAACTCGAGTTAGCTATCAGATTCTAGGAATCCTGTGTGAAATTCCAGGAGGTGTTTTTGTGAGTTTTAATGTTTGTCCTCCTGTTATATCCCCCTACCCCCACATGCCTAGGAACAAGAAAAGTCACTGCAGTGGGCAATGCACTCTGTAGCCCACCTAAACCACTCTGTAGCCCAGCTACCCTCTCACCTCTCCCATCCCATCAGTGGGTTTGTGCTGGTGCTTCAGAGACTTGGGGGGTGATAACACATCTCAGACAGTGGCTGTAGAATGCATAATATGGAAATCCTCTTTCCACACTCGTATTTCTCAGAAAATGCGTTTTTAAGATGGCATGGCAGGAGTGCTGATCATAGGTGAGGCAAAGGGGTGTGACATTTCAGACAGAGCTTTGCCAACGTTGAAAGATGGTAACAAGAGCTTGTGATTGAGAAGAGCTGCGCAATGGTGAGCGGAGGCAGCCCTGTGTGCTCTACCTGTGCTGTCAGAGTGCATTTGTGTTCAAACTGAATGCTTTAGAAATGTGTTCAGAGAGCACCAGCTGTGTTTGCGTGCCAGGAACAATGCTGAATCCTAAATTCATTATGGAAATAATTCAGATCATCTCCAGTACCCGTTTTCTGCTGGTGAAGATTATGGTACTTAAAAAAAAAAAATCACTTCAACAAGTCCAAAATATAAATGGTACTAAACTAATGGGACCAAATTCATTATATTGAGCTTAATTGCAACTTCAGGGCTCCAGATTTATTCCAATGTAATTCTGTTAATACTAAAACTAGAATAATAAAGTGATGAGTCAAATCTGTTGTTCGTGAATCTCCACTAGAGATCATTAGCTTGTATACAACTGCATTAAAATTTAAATGACATGCTGCTGTCATTTTTTAGCTTGGTTTGAGAAAATCTGCATCTGTTGGAGCCTCTGGGTAATTTAAATTGAAGCAGTTGAGAAAATGTCGTATAACAATGATATGAGGAATGTAGTCCAATATTAATTGTCTTAAACAGCTCAGCATAATTTGTATTAATATAAGTAGGTGATTCATCAGTTCTGTTATCCTGTCAATATGGTGAAACTTTAAAGAAAGCTGTAGTGTGGTGCAAAAGATGCCTTGAATCAATTTAATTGCTAACTAGAGTAAACAACTTTGATATAATAGTAAACAGACATACAGAAAACTATTGTGAGAGGTTCCAGCTGAGAATGGGAGTTGTAAGCAGTGGAAATGTTGAATGAGGGTGTATTATTTCAGTATGGTAGTAAGAGGAAATTCTGGTGAGGCTCCAGCATGCTGGGTGCAGTACAAGAAGAGATGACAGGGTGTACTTCACTGTCCCACACAATGAATGTGCAATAGGTAAAAAAGAGGCCAATGGGAGGAGGGCAGAGGGGGCAGTCAGGCAACCAGGGACCCACTAGGTTCAGCACATAGTGCCAACATTTTGGTTCTTTGCCTGCTTCTCATTCATTCTCTTCCCTTTTCCCTCTCCCCCTCTCATCCTTGATTAGCTAACTCAAAATAAAAAAAAGTGTTTAAGAACAGCTGTGAAAACATACAGGTTTGAATTTTAGGATATTTTAATCAGTATGATTAGGTTTCCCACCAAGAAATCTCCTCATCTACTGTCATGCTGTTAAGGCAGAAATGTGTTAATGAATTAAAGGAATTGGAAGAGGTTCACCAAAAATATCTTTGACTTTCTGCCCCCCTTTCCTGAGCAATAAGGACTTTTTCACAGTCATAAAGGTGGTTATAGGTGTGTACTTATGCATGCTATTTTATATGCCCATTTATGAAGCACATCTCATGAAGAGATAAAATGCAAGGAATTGTTTCAGCATGTTTCAGTCAGGATGTTGCTCACAGTGTGCGGGTGCCTGTTGCAGTAGTTGTCTGCAGTGGTTCGTCCTTGAATCCTGAACTTTCCTTCAACTTCTTCTATTACTACTTTGTCTATAAATCTGTCCATAACTCCTCAACAACATTGTCTTTGAACTCCAGTGCATCTATTCAGTGAAATTCTCATCCCAGCTTTAATCTTCTCTCACCTTGATATATTTTAACTCCCCTCTTTATGGGGCTGGCACACAAGCTGAATTTAATGGTGATAAATGTGTTTCTGAGATTAAAAGCTATAAGGTACACATTACAGATTAATCTGAGCCAAATCTTCATTCCCAACATGGTAAATTTGGGGAAGCTTGATGAGGGAGGAGCCAAGGAGCCTGTGGTGGTAGCTTAGGCTCATCTCTGATGTCAAGTACATGGTTTTGTTTGTTGGTTTTAAAGAGTGTCTATTAATTTTTGGTGTCTTTGCTACTACAGAACATTTAAATCATCACTAAAGCAACTGTCCCGATTTACCTTCACACTGTGTTCAAGAGCAAAGCTTGAGATATGGAAGTATCTGAGGGGAGGAGAAGAGCAAACAAATCAAGGCCAGAAAGGAAATCTTTCCAGTCCATCATCCTTATTTGCATTTTCCTGATGCACATAGGGAATGAATTCATGTCCTTTCTCTTTCAGAAGGGAAGTGGCCACTGTTTTTGTTTATGCTGTTTGTCAGCATGCAAATTTATCAAGCTGTGGGAAAACAAGTTTATGACACAGCTTTGCTGCATTTTTTAAAAAGCCACTTGTTTGCCGTTAAAATTCCTTATAATCTTACTGTTTTGCAGTTTCGGAATCAGAGCAGTACAATTTAGTAATCTAAATTGTAGAAATAGTGTGGTAAAATGTTGTAAGATACGAGTCTTACGTGGTTTTGGTGGTGGTGGTGGAAATTGGATTATTATTATGCATATGTACATTTAAATTAGCAGTTGTAATTCAGGAAAAGATTTTCAGGTGAGTTTCCACAGTGAGTTGAGCTTGTAGATTTGGCCTGGGCCAGACTTTGTACTGTGCCTGTTCTTCATATTGAATGTGGTGGATCAGGGCTCTTTTTTGGGTGGATCATAAACTTAGCTGGAGGGTAAGAACTATTAGAGACCATGAGGAGCTTCTCAGAGGGGTTGCTGCAGGTATAGATGTGTATGACTATAAATACAGCTTTCCTACAAATGTACACAGACAAATTACTTTCCTAAGAACATTCCTATAACCAATATGATTAAAAAATAGGCCTATGCTTAAGCCTACTAAATTGAAATCTTTAGGAGTGAATTTTAAGCCTGTTTTGAATTAATCGAATTTAGGCTCTGGTGTTCATGAGTTAGGATCAGTTATCTGAGTCTTGCGTCTACCTCCCAGGAGGTTACAAACTCTGAACTGCAAAAAAGGCATTGCATGGAGCTGTGTATTTGTGCTTAAAGAACAGATTCTTTATCCAACACATAACAAGAGGCTTTGGGGCTTGGTTTTGGTTTGTTTTCATTCTGTTCTGCTTTTCAACCATTTTCCTCTCAAGAAAGCACAGCTGGAGAGCATTAACTGAAAACAAATGATGCTGCAGAATATCTGCTTGTTCACTGCTGCTTTTTCAGCTTAATTCTGCTAAATGCTGCTTGATTGAAGTTTTGAACTGCCCTTAACTGCATTTAACACTTAAAAGCCGAAGGTATCAGTAAACCAATCCTCCCTGCCCAGCCCAAGACATGCAGAGGAGGATGGGGGAAGGGTTACCCTGAGCCCTTCCGTCTGTTCAAGCTTTCTTGCCTTCCTTTCTCACTTTAACATATTAAATTTCAAGTGCCGAATTTTTGTGGGATGCAGGTAAGCTCAAATACAGGGCGGTGTTTGTGTTGGTTTTGTATTTCACCTTCCCCACCATGCCTGCTAAAAGCAAGGGGCCGGTGTGGACAGCACAAAGCTTTATTTGTGCTGGCAGACAACTGCTGGAGACAGTGGCTCCTTATCAGCCGTGCCTGATAACACAAAATTTCGCCATCTGCCACCCCTGAGCTTTGGAAGACGAGAGTGCCAGAGCTCCCAGCTGCCTGGGAAGGGGCTGCTGGCAGGAGGCGGGGGCAAATGGATAAACCTGTGACTTAGGGGAAAAATGACAATGCTCACCTGAGAATTACACTGGGCCCTTTGGAATTGCAAAATTCTTGACACAGGTGATTGCTCTGGATTGCCTGGGCTGTGATTTAAATGTGATTTCTAAGGTGCTTCACTGGGTTAGGCTGCAGAGTTTAAAGACATCTGTGGGGAGGATAGATAAGTGTTATCCTTTGTCTGAGTTTTCATTGCTGTTAGGAGATTTATTAGCATTTTTTATGGCTGGTCATAGCCTGTGTTCTTTAATATATTATTTGCAATTTCCTTTCTCTAGATTGTGCCATTTGAGGAACACAACTCAAATTTTCCATCAGTTGCATCAGAGAAGCTATAAAAATATGTCACAAGAGGTGTATTTATGTACCCTATTATGTGTTGGAAAGAATTTGGCCTGTACTGTGTAAAATTAAAACAATAATTAAGCTTTGACACAAAGGTTGGAAGGAAAACTCATGGCTTACATATATTTGTGTGCTTATTGTGTGTGATAATTAGATGGTAGTTAAAAATTTCTGCATACTCTAAATCACCCTAATGGAAACACTTAGGCCATGTTACCTCTTAGCAAGTGTCTTAATAACTGGAGAAGGGATGAAAATTGAGGAAAAAAGATTTAACAAAAGCATGCTGCAGTCTGTAGTACAGTGGGCACTGGGTGGGCACTCAGGTGCCCTGGTGGGGGACAGAGGATTGTCCCGCAGAGCAGGGAGACATCAGCTGAGTGCTGACAAGCCATGGAGAAGCTTTCCCTTCCTGCTTTCTGGATGTGGGAGTCCCACCAGGCCGAGTGTAGGACTGATGCCTTGTGTCCATATTGGAGCACTTTCCATGGCAAGGGGTCAGTCTTTGGGGGACAACATCCATCTGAAGATCATGATGCTCACTGATTTTGACAAAGTATGAGGTAAAAATGGAGCAATGAAAAGCATGCTGGGCAGAACTGGACTGCTGCTGACTTAGAGAGGTTAAAACTAGGGGGCAGGAAGGGGAGCTGGGCAATAGCCAGAAAGTAGAGAAAATACAGAAAACCTTGTGCCCAGGTGTGTTGGTTTGGCACAGCCTGGTTTTTGGTAGTGGGGCAGGGCAACAGAAGTGCCTTCTGTGAGAAGCTGCTAGAAGCTTCCACCATGTCCAGCAGAGCCAATCTCTGATGGCTCTGAAGATGGACATGCGGGTGGCCCAATTAAAGAGGTTAGTAACGTCTCTGCGATGACATATTTAAGAGGAAAATCAAAACAGCGCACGCGCAGTTTTTTCCAGGGGTCGCGAGGCACTGCCGCTGGGGGCCATCCCAGCACAGCCTGTAGCGATGTGCCCCCACGGCCACCACCATCTCGGTGCAGCCCGGGGCGAGCCTTGCTTGCCTGGCCACCCCTAGCCAGCCATGCTGTGGACAGAAGGGCAGGGGTGGTGGCGGCAGCTTCTCCTTCCTGGCATCCCACATGAAGAGAGGCATTAAATAGCACCAGCACCACAGCAGTCGCCACTGCCCACGTGGTGGCAGCGGAGCCGCCTGGCCAGCGGCGAAAACATGGCGAGCAACTCCGGCATGGAACTTAGACAAGATTGACTTCTCGGTGCTGCAGGATCCTGTAGGAATCTTTGAACTGGTAGAACTTGTTGGCAATGGTACCTACGAGCAGCACTTTTTCTTCTAGTCAGAGAAGAGGAGGAAGTGAGGACGTGTGAGGGAAAGCAACATGGCGACACCAAGGTCAGTGGAAAAAAGAGGAAGAGGAGGTGCTCCAAGGGTTGGAGCCAAAGATTCCTCTGCAAGCTGTGGTGAGGACCATGGTGAAACAAACTGTCTCCCTGTAATCCATTAAGTCTGTGGGGGATGCAGAGATCCACTCACAGCCTGTGGGAAAAGTGCTTATGCTGGAGTGGGTGGATGCCAGAGAAAGCTGTGATCCAGTGGGAGACCCGAATAGAGAGAGAGGGCCCCTGCTTCCAGAGATAGAGAAAGAGGACCCTTGCTTCCAAATTAGAGCAGCCTATCCTTAAAAGCCGCACCCCGTGGACAAGTGACCCACGCCACAGCAGTTTTGGGAAGACTGTTTGCTTGTGGGGGGGACCCCACAGGATAGCGAAGACTCCTGTCCCTGAATGAACAGAAGAAAATCTTGAGTGATGAACTGACCGAAACCCCCATGCCCTGTCCCCCTGCGCTATTGGTGGAAAAGAGGGAGGAAAAAGGTGTTTTAAAGGCTTATTTACTTCTCATTATCCTCTTCTGACTCTGTTAATAATTAATTTACCTTATACCTTTAAATTTGAACCTGTTTTGCCCTTAGAGTGTTTTTCTCCCAGTCTTTAACTCATGGCCCCTTCGTTAATTTTTTTTCCCCCCTCTCCCTGCCCTATAGCAGAAGAGGGTGAGCAAACGACTTCCATGGGTGCCTGGCATTTGGCCAGTGTCAAACCACGATACCAGGTAGGACACAAACAGTAGCATCAGGATATGAACAGTGGCATACTGCTTTTTCCTCCTTTCCAGACTCCTCTCTGCACCAGGCATGCAGCACTTCTGCAAGACTTTATTTCCCTTTCTTGAGGCATTGTGGCTTCATCTCCTTAATGAGCTGGCTCATCCCCTGTGAGAAGAGCAAAGTTAGGACCAGAGAGATGTCCTTCACTTATTTAATGATGTGCAATTACATCTCTGTCTCCTAACACTGTTTTGGTTTGGTTTGGTTTTTTTAAAATACATTTTTAAAATCTGACTTTAAAACTGCCTTTCAGCAGTTGGAAACTGCTTCATAGATTAATAGATCAATCTTCATAGATTAATGAAAGCCATGAACATAAGGTGCTGTTAGAGCTTTACAAATTTATTTTAAAAAATAGTATTATCATTTGGCAAAGAAGTGTTGTGTGCTAAGAGCTGCTCTTTTGTGTGAGCCATATGAAACATTGCAGTTAGTAACATTTAGTGTTATCAGCTGCTAGATGACTTTATCTCAACTACAAAAGCCTGTTTGCAGAGAGGAGGCAGACTTGTTGGAATGCCAGATTGTTAAATAACTACAGTTTGCCAAAACTAAATGAACTTTTCAGCTGGTAATGATGTGCAAATTGCTCTAAAAAATGTATGTGTACTGGAGGAATGCTCACAAGCACAGGGTTGTGTCTGGTTACAAACGTTTCTTTGCCTTTGTCCTTAACCCAGCAGTGACACCATTAGAATGAATATATCTGTATGTACAATAACATAGTTATTTTGTGTTATTAATAGCTGAATAGTTACTCAATAGCTATTTTAATTAATGTAATTAACCAAATATATATTTAAGCGATTTTTGAGTTACTAGCTGTTATGTTAAATAGCCATTTAAGCTATATTGTGGCCCTCTTGGTGAAATGCAGATCTGGGTGAGAGGAGTGGCTGTACTTGTGCTGCCAAAGTGTCCCCCTGGGTATGACTGTAGTGTAGGGAAAGGAAGGTTTGCAAATGGGCCTTTTTTTAAACTACTGGTACCAAAAGGAGAGACACATGAATTAAACTCTGATGTGTCAATTAAGCAGTATTTTTTTTAATTATTTTTTT
>VWPU01015054.1:5179-65075 GCA_013398955.1 Callaeas wilsoni
AGACCCCCCCCACGCGCAGGGTGCTGGCACCGGGGGGGTGACACCAGGCCCTCCCAGGGTGCTGCTGCCCCCCTCTCAGCCCAGCCAGGCGCAGGGTGGGTGACACCAGACCCTCCCAGGGTGCTGCTGCTCCCCTCACAGCCCAGCCAGGGGCAGGGTGCTGGCACAGGGTGGGTGGCACCAGACCCTCCCAGGGTGCTGCTCACACCGTGGCAGAGCCAAGCCAGGCACCAAACCCGGAGCGATCTCAGGTCAAGCACTGAGAATTTTTTACTGAGAAGAATTTGCAATGTGGAATCCTGCTGAAATGGGGTTAAAAACGCTGCGCTCTCATCCTTCCATAAACCTGCAGCAGCTTTTACCAGGCTTTTAGTTCCTCACATCGAGAGCCAAAGGGAACTGCCCCTTCTTCATCCTGGGCATCCCCCAGGGCTAATTCCTACTTTTAATTCCCACGTGAGCAGGGTGTATGTGCTATTTCTCAATGAATCCTTCCTTCTTGGAGCTTCCTTCTTGAGATATTAATCTTTTTTTTTTTAAATTATCCCTTCTGCCAGTATCTCCCATTTATGACGCCCTTTGAATGCTGCTGCTTCACCCAAGTGGGTTCCAGCAGGAATTTTGGAGGCCCTGCCACTGGGTCCATGCTGCCTGTCCCCACAGGATGGAGATTGCTCGACATGGAACCATCCCAAAAAGGCCGTTTGGATCGGAAATTCGCCGCTTGGGCCCATCTCTAATTTTATTATTTCCGTTGAAATAAATTATGGACTTAATTGGAATTTCTGATTTGATCTGTCTGCTCCCCGTGCTGCATAAATATCCCTCAGCATTTATTTTTCCCCTTGCCCATAGCTCATTATATTTTCCCGTCTTGGGATTTGAGTTTTTTATAGCAATTTTCTCCCATCTGTCGGGGAAAGTCCTGGAGGAAATGAAGCTATTTGGGGGCTCCACTTCCTTCCCTGCTCTCCGAGGGCTCCCCAGGAATGTGCTGGGGCGCGGGAGGTCCCCGGGGAGCCGCCGGCCCTGGCTCCTGCTGGTGCACAGCCACGATTAATTACCATGGAAATGACTCTGTGCCAAACCCAGCCCCGTTTCGGGAGCCGGTTCGTGGCTCTCTGCAGCTGCACCCCCGAGTTTGCTCCGTGCTTTAAGGCACGAGCAGGGAAGTTGTTATTTTGGGTACAGAAATACCGATTTTCTTACCCACTGCTTCTTTGTTGTAGGAGCCTTGATTTGTCTGGCAGACACTGTTCAGTTTAATTGCCCACTTCACTTCTAAAATCCCATTTAATGCCTTTATAAAAGCTTCCCTTGTGCTTTAGGAAGCTGACAATGCAAAGCAGAGGGTGGCAGGGGTAAGGAGGACGATGAAAATACCCGAAAAAACAGTTTTAGAATCATAAAATGTCCTAGAATCATAGAATTTCGTGAAGAAACCCACAAGGATCATCTAATCCAGCTCCTGGCCCTGCCCAGGCCACCCCAGGGATGCCACCCTGTGCCCGAGAGCGTTGTCCAGCTCCCTCATTCCTGCACATCCCAGGCATGGACCTGCCTCGCTGCTCCAAGCCCCACATGGCCACCACTGTGGGAACTTCTGGTTGGTTTTAGGATGGTCGGGACGGCCACAGACGAGAGATCTCTGGGGTTGGGTCCTAGAGCATGGAGTTTATTTATGAAGAGTGGGTGTAGTGGCCCTGCTTGGGGCTGCCAGCTGCAGCTCGAGGCAGGACAGAAAAGTGAGAGAGCGAGAGAAGCAAAGGGAAGAGCAAGAGAGAGTAGGGGCAAGAAGGAGTAGGGGAAGTAGTGAAAGGAGAGGGAAAAGAGAGCGAGGTTCTCGTTTACAATACAATACATCTTATACTGTGTTGCATATTCTAATTTCCATTAACCAATCTAGTACAGGATACAAATCCTATAGCATTTACACACAGCCTATAAGAATTGTTACATTACCATACTGCGTTACATTTTAAACCCTCGAAACTCCTCTCTGGACGCCTGCTGCCAAGCTAGCAGGGTCTGCTCTGACCCTTGGAGCTGTCTGCAGGCAGAGGGGCTTGTTCAACAGAGAGGGGATTACCTTCTGCCGGCCATCCCATTGTTTTCCAGTTGTTCAGTAACTAAGGCTTGGTATCCCAAAGCTTGCTTTCATTTCAATCTCACTCACAGTTTCCCTATTCTCAGCATCTTTTGCCAGGCAATCATATTTATAAGGCTTTCCTGTTTCATCTTCCCCAACAGCCACCCCCTGCCATTCCCCCAGCAGGTTGTGGCTCTGGGCACTGTAAAAATCACCATTTATCCCAGCCAGACCTCGGCCCCTTCTCACAGGGGTTTTGCCAGCCTCAGATCCTGCCAGCCTCGCATCCCCAAATCCTCCCTCTCGCTGCCATCATCTCGCTGGGTCCTCAGGCCTCACCTGCTCTTGCAGGGATCTAGAGGATGCCCCCATGGGAGCTCCAGCCTTGAATTGAGCCTCCTGAGCATCTCCCCTGCTCCTGTTTAAGGCATCGGGGCCCTGCTCCACATCCCTTGTGCTCCCTTTCGCCCCAGACATGACCTCGGCGGGGAATTATTTGGAATCAGGGCAGAAACTGCACTTTTTCTTGGCTGCCTACCCCACAGCCCCCTTGTCCTGGTTGGAACCTCCACTTTGTGCCCTAATCCCACTGACTGCCCCCCTCAGCCACCAGCAGCACCCAGAGCCAGCCAGAGGCAGTTTTTGGCTGAGCACGGGGTGTGACAGCTCGGCCTCACCAGCAGCTTTGCCTTGTACAAATCACACATTTCACCCCATCTCTGTGTTTTACTGAGGCAAAATTCCAGCTGTCGGGGCCGAGGAGTGCAGGAAGGGGTCGGGAGGATTTTTTTTTTGGTGACAAATCCATTAAAATAATGGATACAAAGCAATGCCAGCAGAGCCACACTCCTCAGCCTTTAATCTGGGTGCCCAGCCCTTACGGAGGCCTGACGGGGTATCTGGTGTTCCTGGCATTTTTCTTAATGAAAAATTAGCCAGCAGAAGGAATAACTTGTCAAAAAGAGAGGGGAGCATTTCATGCATGACAGATTTTTGCAGACGCTGTACCAGCAAGGGAAGCCAAGACAAATAGCAAGAAGAATTTTCATTGCCTCGAGTTGAATATGATCAGGATAAACTGCAGCCACATTTCCAGGAGAAATTAATGTGCTGGCAGTAATCAGCCAGTTTGAGCTCTCGAACCACCGCCCCTTTTCCAAACGAAAATCCAATTAATTAGTCCATTTCCCCCCTCAGAACAATCTGTGACACAAAGCTAATCCCCAGCTCCCCTTTGCTTGGGGATGAAATGAGCTCCCTGAGGCTGCTCAGAGTGGTCCTGGGCATCTCCCCCTTGGTCCTGTTGCTCATTTTTCCCTTTCAAGAGGCTTTTCTTGTGATCTAAAGAACATTGTGGCTGAGCTGGACCTGGAAAGCAGCAGTGTGGAGGCTTGGGAAGGGTTCCTTGGCTCAGGAGGAGGCAGGAGAAGCTGTCAGAGCCACTCGAGCAGCCTTTGCACTTCCCACCAACCCATCATAGACTCAGACAATCCTCGAGGTTGGAGAAGACCTCAAATATCATCAAGGCCAACTCAGAAACGTCCACCTGACTGGGAGAAACACCCAACCACCCCTTCTGGGCCAGCACTGCCTCTCTTTGCTTTTCCAGGTGCCATGGAGAAGGGTGCAGACACTGGTTTTCATGGGAACAAATGCACACGACCTCTTCCCAGCACGTCCAAAGCTGTTGGCAGCAGCCAGAGCTGAGCCTCTCATCCTTGCTCAGTTATAAATCATGGGATGGGATGGTCCCACCAGCACCCCACCACGGCTGTGCAGGTCCTGCACTGCCCAAACTGCTGCCAAGCCCTATTAATGAGTCTCTGATTAACCTCCCAAGCTCACAGAATCCTTCGAAGCAGCTCCAAATTAGATCACCAAGATTAGTTTTGTTTATCTTTGGGGTTCTTCACTCCCAGCTGACAGAGGAGCCTGTGTTTCAGACCAAAATGATGCAGCAAGGCCTGGGGTATCACACCCCTGTGCCTCCCATGCCAGGTCCTGGCCAAGGCCACCACGGCCCCATGGGCAGGATCCCACCCACACCTGCACAGACCCTCAATTCCCAGCTTGGAGGTTCTTCCAGTGCCCTTTTGGGTGGCACATCGGGTCAAGGGCTGCCTTTTCACGCTGCTGGAAGCACTTTTGACCTCATTTTGTCTCTCAAACATTATTCCTCGGGAGCAGCAGCACTCTGTGGGGATGAGCACGGCTGACTGATGCCCTTCCTTGGGCTCTTGGAAGTGCTGGGTGTGTTCTGCCGGTTTAGTGAACAAGGATCCACCGTGCCCATAAAATTTCAGCACAGCCAAGCCTGACAGTGCCATCTGCTCCTTGTTTGGTGCCACCTCGTGCCACACTCTGCTGTCAGTGCCAGAGGCTCCCAAAGGGCTCTCAGGGCTGGGGAAGGCAGAGCCCCAGCGGGATTTTCTCCGTCAGCCCTTGGAGGACATCCCTGGGTCTCGGTGGCTCTGCCTGGCATGGAACTGAATTCCAAACAGAGCATTCCTGCAGCAGGCAGGCAGGGCTGGAGTCAGGAGTGAGGGCTCGGGATAACACATCCAGGCAGGAAGATTGATTGGAATTGTGTGAGATAGCCCTTAGCTCACCCGTGATTATAATTACGTTAAATTGCTATTTAATGGTTTTCACATCATCTTTGACAGTAGGTTATTTTCGTAATCTTTATTTAAAATAAACTCTCTTTCTGCCTCGTCGCTGAAACCCTTCCCTGCTTCCTTTTGTGCTCGGTGCATGAGGAAATCAGTTTGTTTTCATTATCCCCGGACTTCTGTGTCATTCCATTATTACCACAAGATTAGAAAATAAGTAGCTCCCCCAAAAGGGCTTCTGGGTGAACAAACTTTCTGGTTAGAGCAGAATGAAGTGGAGCCTTTTCCCGGTGCTATCCGTGCTCCACAGCCTATCATTCCCTAATGCTCCCCTGTCAGAGCAGCAGGAAAAGCTGGGCTTGGAATATCCTCCCTCCATCTCCAGCAGAGCCACTGCTGTGGTGTTCCAGAGGGAGCTGGGAGCTGTGGGAAGCTCTCCCAGCTCTCGGGGTGGAAACAGAATCCAGACCAACGAGTGGAAAATTAATATTTCAGCTCCAAAATGCTGTGTTAAGGGCTAGGAGCTGTGATCCATCCGTGCTGCTGGGACATTCAGACCATCCCAAGCGGACTCTCCGTGCTCCAGCCATCCCTGCACTTCAGGGCCTGGGGTTTGGATAAAGCCCAGCTCGAAATCCAGAGAGCTTTTGTATCTGTCTGAACCAAAATGGGAGGGGAAAAACCTCTGGGTGGATTTGTCGGCTGGAAGCTGCTGAGTTCAGGAGGCTGGAGCATCCTCGTGGAATGCTGTACCCCCAGCAGCATCCCTGCATCCGCTCAACCGTACCAGGAGGTCAGATGCTTTCCCCACATCCATCCCTTCCTCAGCAGGGACCAAACTCTCAGCTGGGATGGGAACCTCTCAGAGCAGCAGCTTCATCACATGTTCCCACTCAGGGAAATGAAAGGTCCCCTTCTTGTCCTAAGTTTAACAATCACTTCTTTAAATAATTTGCTACTAATTATGTGATTTATTCAATATGCAGCATTGGTTTGAAAAGGGGAAAAAATAAGGACTTATGGTCTAAGGATTTTACCCTCTAATTCCTAATAAAAGACCCAGATTTGAGCAATCACTTTCTTCTAGAAGAATTACAAGAAAAGTATTTTAGTGACTCCCTGCTATAACCACACGGTCAAGCACCTTTGCAATGAACACACAACAATTTACAGGATCGAATATCTCAAGCGACTGGTGAAAAGAAGACCCAGCTACCTGACACCTCAAACCCAAGTGAGAAACAAGAGCAGCACATTCCGCGGCCTCTGGGGTGGAAGATCTGAATTGAACACTTTCTGTGGCCGCTCAAAGCCACCCCAAGAGAAGCAGCAACATTTCCATGGTTGTGAGAAAAGGTGATGTTCAACAGAACAAAGCAAAAGGAAGAACTTGGAACTGGGTCAGGGATTTTACACCAGCAGAAAAGGCAGCGCGGGGGTGCCTGGCTCATCTGGAGCTCCCACATCCCAAAGCCCCGAGAGCGAACACACCTGGGACTGCTCCGGTGGAAGTTTTTACAGTGGAGGTGGTAAAACACCGGCACGGGTTTCTCAGAGAGGAGGAGGCTGCTCCATCCCTGCAAACACCCGAGGGCTGGATGGGGCTTGTCGAAGGCATCCCCGCTCACCGAAGAGGCTGGGCCACCTTGGAAGGTGCTCCCAGCCCCAAGCTCCCCGCGGTTCCCCGGGCAGGGCGATGCGCAGGAGCACAGAGCCGGCCGCGCTGCGGGAGGAAGGCACCTGAGGAAGCGCCGTGACCCCGCCCGGCCCCTCATTGTCCCTCATTGTCCCTCCCCGTCAAACCCCGACGCTCCTGGGACAGGGCTGACCCCGGGGGGACACAGGCGGCTGGGAACGCGCTGGGTGCAATTAAGGGCCCGTTCCCAGCGAGGGACAATGCGGGATCCCCGCGAGCCGGGCAGCCCTGAATCAGCAGCCGCGGTCACGCTCGTCACCCACACTTCGGGCTGGATCAACAGCCCTGCCGGCCTAATGAGCCCGACTCCAAGGGAAAATGACCTCATGCGGGGCAGGACCCCGCCGTGAATTTGCTCTTTGTTGCTGCAGCCGCCTCGCTCCGACGCGGAGTAATCCCCTGGTATCGCCGCGCTCCCGCGTGTGCTTTACATCGCTCAGAAATGGCCTTTGTTCGCGCAGCTCGGGGCGTGTTTAAATTGCTGGGCTCCGCCGTTAACAGTTTGTCCAGCCAGATGGAAAAAAGTGTTTCCCACCTGTATGGAAATGTGTGGGATATACACGGCTCTTTCTTTTCAAGCTAATGATTAATTTATCACTTCTCAGTTGGGCTTTTTATTTTTTTTTCCCCCTTCCCCTTAATGTGATGGAGTAATTAGCAGGGCTTTTTCCTAATGAAATGTTTCTCTGTGCATGTTCACTGAGAGCAGCTGAGCAGAGAAATACCTGAGATACCTACAGAAGACACTGAAAAAAAGTATTAAACTGGAAGGAATATTTAGAAATATTAAATATTTCTAAATCTCTTTTTTTTTGGTTCTATAGAATCATGGAATTCTAGAAATGCTGGGGTTGGAGAGGATATTAAAGCTCATCCAATTCCAACCCCTGCCATGGGCAGGGACACCTTCCACTATCCCAGATTACTCCAAGCCATGTCCAACTTGGCCTTTGATATTCCAGGGATCCAGGGGCACCCACCGCTTCTCTGGGCACCCTGTGCCAGCGCCTCCCCACCCTCCCAGCCAGGAATTCCTTCCCAAAATCCCATCTATCCCTGCCCTCTGGCAGTCTGAAGCCATTCCCTGTGTCCTGTCCCTCCAGGCCCTGGTGAATAGAATAACATTCTCGTGGAATAAGAATTCCCTGCACTTGGCTCTCAGGACACACAGAAAAGCAGCACCCCAAAAATGCACTGTCCTTTGGGGACCTGGTGGCTGCTCAGGAAAATGTCTGAGCATCAGGTGAATTTTGCTCTGCATCTACCGAGGGATCAGGGTTGGGGGCTCCTATGGTTCCACACAAATAAATACGGAAAAAAATAACCCTCCATGGGCCATGGGGGTCGAAAATGAACACCTGACATAACCGGGCTGGGCTGGGAAGTGTCTGACCTGCACAAAGCACGAGGCTCGCTCGTGTTTTGTGTTGAAGTGGCACTCGGACGCTTGTCACCGCACTGGGGTGGTGACACACATCCGGCACAATGCACCTGAGCCGCACAAAACCCGGGTCACCCTTCGTGCACTTCTTTAAACCTCCAGGCTTGGTACCGCCCAGGCCATTAGGGTAATGCGCAAGATGAGGTTTCACTGCACGTATTTGTCCTCAGACTTAATGAAAACACACTGGTGTTACATTTATAGCTCCAGAAACCACAGGCTCAAATTCTATATGCCCTGGAGAGACCTTATCTGCAGCCCAGGAAGCAAAGATAACAATCACATTTAGATATCAGCTTCCCCTCGTGCAGGATCTCTCGCCGCTGCCGCGTTTTCCGCTCAGCCCCAGGGGGTTGGTGCTCTGTGGCCATGGGGGGGATCACGTCCAGGGGGGCAATTTGAGGCTGTGGTGGCTCTGTCATCAGCCACTGTGACAAAACCCTGGGCACGTCCCACTGGATTTGTCAGAGAGTCCTCCCGGCCACCACTAGCTATAGAAAGTCACAATTCCCATGAAAATACACCCGGAGAGGGAAACACCCCAATCACTGGATCATTGAGGCTAGAAAAGACCTCGGAGGATGTAGGATCATGGGATCCTAGAATGGTTTGAGGCCTTAAAGCCCATCCCATTCCCAAGGCAGGGACACCTTCCACTATCCCAGGCTGCTCCAAGCCCCGTCCAACCCGGCCTGGGACATTCCAGGGATCCAGGGGCAGCCACAGCTTCTCTGGGCAAGGTCATCGAGCCAAGATTTGACTGAGCACCACTCGGGCACAGAAACCAGAAAGCAGGACCACCGAGGGCTTTGCTGTTGTTCACAGGAATCTCCTCCCTTAGCCCAGAAGCACGGGGAGCTCCCAGTCCTGCTGCTCACACACAGCCCCCCTCTGACCCCCACGATTAGAGCCCAACACCAAGAACTGCCCAGTTTCACCAAGGACAAACCCTGGGCAGCACAAAGGCTCCAGGTGCTATCAAAGCACCTCCTGAAGGCGACTCAACAGGCTCAGAGCTGCTTTTCCTTAAATCCATGCCATTTAAAGTACCTGCTCGGCTCCTGCTGCCCAAGCCCAGGGAGCATCCAGGAGAGCTGGAGACCCCTTTGGCTGATGGTTTGAACTGGAAGGGTCCATAAGAAAAAAAACCCTTTAGTTTGATCTTGGCTCGAGGGGCTCCCCCAGGCTTTGAGCCCCCTGGACTGGCTCCCAGCCCCCGCTTTGGACACAGCCCTGGCTCACACCTTGCAGCTGCACTGCCTCAACATCCCCCTTGTGACCCACACCCGGGCAGGAATCGGCTCCCTGCTCCTTCCTCGCAGCCCCATCCCACCGGCCCAGCTCACACACCCCCCTGGCTGAGGGAGGCTCTTCCAGCTCACCTGGAGCCACGTGCCCCATGCTGGGAGCACCTCAGGGCTGGAGCAGCTCCTGCCCTTCGCCTGCCGTCCCGAGGTGGCAAAAAATGGGAATTTGGATGTTGGCTGGGGCCTTCCTGCCGTTACTCAGTTTGGCTTTCCACTCTGACGGGTTCTTGTATTTCCACAAGGTTGGCAGGGCTTGTGCTGTGAGCTGATCCACAGCTCTGCAGGAATAAACTCGGGATTCACTCCCCATCACCCACTGAAACCCCCCGCTGCCTTTTCCTGGGCGTTACACTCCACGTTCCACAAGGGAAGGACAGCCACAGCTGAGAACTCGCACACAAGGCATCAAAACCTCCAAATTCAGCCACGTGAAGGATTTTTAAAGGCGTTTGCTTTGCAGAGGGGATGTGTTAGAGCAGAACGCTGAAGGCTGCTGAGTGAAGCTGGATGAAAGCACAGAATTCCTGTGCCATAGCCTGAAACACGGGATGCTGGAGGCCCAGGAATCACCAGGGAAGGCTCCGTCAGTGTGTGCGGCCACAAATTCTCTGTTTCCTTGGGATAAAGGGCTTAAAGGAAAACCCTCATTTTCTTTTTTCCACCTGCTCATGAGCTGTGGACCAGTGGGACCTGAGCTGAGCAGCCACTGGATTGGGATGTGCCAAAATCCAAGGGGTGGGTGCTCCTAAGCCATACTTTGGGGAAAACAATGGCTAAAGTTTGTGCGTGCTGCTGAACTTCCATCTTTTAGAGCAGAACCTCACCTCTGCACGTACAGAAGGAGAAGTTAAAAGCAGTGAGGCTGAGCTGGAGCGTTTCCCTCCAGCCACGGGGGCTTCAGGGCAGGCACATCACCACATCCCACCGGGCACAGGCAGCACAGGGCTGATTCCTGACAGACACAGAAACGATAACCTGGACCCGCTCGTTGCTAATGAGTGCTTGCAGGGCTGGATGCTGGGCTGCTCTCAGCTCCACCAGCTGGGACTCTGATTGGAGCATGACTTCGGCTGGAAATCTCTTTTCCCAATAAATTTCACTCACTTTTACACCATGTTCCTGCCGTTTGGACAAGAAAACCCCCCTACTGTCGGGATCCTGCCTCAACACCCCCGGCAGGACCAGGAGCTTGATTTGGAGCCGTGTCTTTTTGGCCAGAAAGCAAGGTCATGGCTCAGCCGTGGAGCCACCACCAGCAGGTCTGGTTTTATCTCACCTGAAGTCCTATTTTGGGGCAGTTCAGTCTCAGCAAGGTTCAAACTTTGCTTTTAAAGCACAGCAAGCTGGGCAAAGGCACAGGATGTTCCCTGGGGCAGCCAAGGGGTTAAAAGCGGGAGAAAGCCTTTGAAGGAAAATTGCTGATGGGCTTGAAGGAATCCTTTGAGGACAGGGGACACAAACCAGCTCCTATAAAAATGTTTGTTCAATGTATTTTACAGACTGGGCCCGTTCATAGGAGCACCAAAAGTGCTGTGGGAGATGAAAGCCTCTGTCTCACTGGTCCAGCATCCTGTCTCCAAGAGCAGCCAGCGCCGGATGCTCCGGAGGAAGGCATAGAAACAATGGGAGTACTCAGCCTTGGGATAATCCAGCCTCTTTCATCCAGCCCTCTAAGAAAGATCAGTTCATATCCAGCAACCCAAGATTAAATGTACTTTAGTAGCTTGCCTGGTTTTCTTTACTGACAGATCTCTGTATTCCTGCCATGGTATTTTCCATTTCTATTTCGGAGCAGCGGATTGGGGTCACAAAGTAGCAATTCACTGTTTGATTTTGGGGGAAGCCTGGCAGTTTTGGTGCAAAGGGGGGAAGAAATGTTTGCTTGCAGGAGCCTGAAGGGTGACGCTGTGGGCTTTTAGTGGGATAAAAATAGGAATTGGTTACTTTCCAAAGGGAAAAATAAACTGCTAAGTTTCCACTGACTTGGAGTTGCAAAAATGCATCTTGGATTCTGGAGCACTTGGTAAAATATTGTGGTTTAGGCTCGGTAAACAGCAGAGAGCATTAGTTTGGAAAGAGCAGTGTAAATACCCAGCTTAATGGGATGGCTTTTTTCGGGTTCTTTTTTGGGTTTTAGGCTCAGCAACCTGTTTTAGCCTCTTGTTTCAGGTTTAAGGGCAGCCCCTGGCTGGCCACACACCTCAGGTGCTCATCTGCTGCCCAAAACCAAGCCCAGCTGCCCTGCACCAGAAAGATAATTTATCATATCCAGGAGAATAGAGGGAAAAGGGTTCAACTGGGAATCTTTGCTCATTGCCTGCCCTGCAAACTGCTGCCAGCCCCAGGGCCCTGCCCTCACCCCTCCAGGTGGGATTGGGGTCCGTGGGGGTGGCCCAGCTCCGGAGCTCCATCCCAGCGCTGTGCTCAGGGGGAGTCCCTTGGGAAGAGCAGGGAAAACACAGGAGGCTGTCAGGCTGCAGCGACTGCTCTGTGCCCACAAAGGGCACACCCAGGCTTTTGTTTTAAAGCTTAAATTCGATCTCCGAATTCAAAGATGTTCCAGCGCTTCCAAGAAAAGCTGAGTTCAAAAGTTGTCAGAACTCTCGTTCCTTCTGGATGTTCTCCCACCGCGGGTGATGCCCACCCTGAGCCTGCCCACCTGCAGCTCCAGAGACCTGCCCAGTGCCAGGGCCCCTCCTTTGTCACCTGCTGCCAGCTCCAGGTCACACAGCCTCCCCTTCCCTTCGCGCTGCAGCCCAGGAATGCCAGCTGGAGAAACCCCCGTGGCTGTGCAGGGCAGCCAGATACAAACTCTGGCTTGCAGTATAGAACAGAAATTGAAAATCCTCAAATCCTTTTCACTCTCGTGTCTCAGCCCGTGTCCTAAGCAGAGCTGAGGGGTGCTGGGATGCTGCGGGGACACCGACGGTGGGAGCAGGGCGGCTCTTGGCCACTGCTGCAGGCGGGGCTGTGCCCCGTGCCACCAGCACCAGTGTTCGGCTGAGGGGAGCAGAGACACTGAACCAGACCCAGAACCAGACCCAGAACGAGACCCAGGACCAGACCCAGAACCAGACCCAGAACCAGACCCAGAACGAGACACAGAACGAGACCCAGAACCAGAACCAGACACAGAACGAGACCCAGAACCAGACCCAGAACGAGACCCAGAACCAGACCCAGAACCAGACCCAGAACCAGACCCAGAACCAGACACAGAACGAGACCCAGAACCAGAACCAGAACCAGACCTAGAACCAGACCTAGAACCAGACCCAGGGCGTGGTGCGAAGCCCAGGGTGCCGCATCCAACAGCTGGAGCGAAGCTTTCTGCGGAGGAGACCCCCGAGAGCGGCAGGCGCAGCCCCGCAGGGCTCCCCGGCAGCCCGGGCTGCTGCCAGCGCCCCATCCCCGCTCGGGCTCCAGCCCTGCTTTGCCACTAGATGGCACAGGCCATTGAGAAATGTTTAATTTCATCAGCATCCCGCGATTTCCTGCCCTGGGAGGCAGCCACACACGCCTCGAGCTTGCAGAAGGGGAAAAGGGAGGATATCCTTGCTCAGCCAAAGGATGGATGGCTCCAAAACACACCTGGTGCTCACACCTCTGCTTCAGCACCTTCCCCATCTTTATCTCGCTGCCAGGAACGGCAGGGAAATCTCTGCCGAGCTGCCAGCCAGGAAACCCTGGCCCAGCTATTGCAAAGCCCTTCTAAAGTTCATTTTCACGGTGCAAAAAACCAAATTAACAGGTGAGTGCCAAGCCGGTTGTTTCCGGTTTGGTTTTTTCCCTGTTCATTCCACAAATTCCAGATTTCACATGCGTGAATTGGACCCAGGGCTCGGTGTGAATGTCGCACCTGAGTCAACACCTGGCCACAGCAAAGGGGAGCAGAACTGCCCTGGCTCTGAAATGCTTTGTCCTGATGTGCAGCCAGTCCCTCTCCCAGGGGAGACAGGCAGCAGAATTCCTTTGCTATCAGTCTGGATTTCCAAGCAAATTCCCCCTCACTCTGCTCCCAGAGACCTTCTCGGGATCAGGTTTTACCAGAGAATGAATTTCCAAGCCACATGGACTCGTGGCAAATTCATTCCAAAGCTCATGCCTGAGCTCTCCCCAGCAGCATCCAAGTGTTCATCGGATCTGGGGCTGCTCCTGCGGTCAGTCCCACTCAGCCCAGCACTGACCGTCCCCCAAAACACTTCTGGGAACTCCAGACAGCCCTCAAATAAATTTGAAATTAACTTCGTAAGTCGATTCCATCTTTTCAATCAGTCTGCTCCCTGCTCCCTTCCTGGCAGTGTGTGCGCTGCCCCTGAGCTTCCACAAAATTCAGAGTTTGTAGGGAAACGCAGACAGGGGATGATGCTACTTCCAAATACCTGAGAGCAGCTGAATGGCACATCCAGGTGTTGCTGATGTTATGGGTTTGAAACTTGTAAACACAGCGAAAGTAAACACAGTCTTCTCCTCTATGTGGAAAAAAAAGCGGGGGAAAAATAGGATTTGATTGGCTGTGTTTTGGATTTTTTTTTCCAAAAAAAAGCACAACCAGCACCTAAATAGTTCTCTCTGCTAGTTTTTGCCTTACAGAAATGAATGGAAATGTGCATTTTGGGTGCTTTCTGAGCAGCAAGGCCACGTCCCAGGGCAGTGGCTCTGCCATCCCTGCTCCACCTGCATTTGCCTTCCCTGGGCAGGGCCGTTCCACCCTGACTCTGCTCATCTGTCCCTTGCAGCTCAACCTTTTCATCTCCTTTTCCCTCCAGCCCCAGCTGAGCCTTTGGCCATTTTGATAAAGTCCTGTGGGCAGGAGGAGCTCTCTGGATCTCCCTACACGTGTTTTTCTCAGACCCAGCGGCCTGCAAAGTTCTTGGCAGAGCATCGTCCCTGCCTGAACTCGGGGCACCCTCTGAATCCAGGTGTGATGCAGGTACCCAGGCCCAGCCCCACCTGTGCAGACCTGGCCTCAGGAGAGCACAGGTTGGATGAGGACCTCCCAGAACCCTCTCTGGGATGGCTTTTAATCTGAATTCCTGGCACTAAACGCCCTTGCATTTAAAAGCAGCCTCCATGCATACGGATCCATCAGTTACTTGTGCATAACAACTCAATGAGCACAAGAATTGGCTCATTTGAGCCCAGTAAACAAACATTGAGTAACCGAATTCCTGATAAATCTGCTCTTCAGCTCCATTTGCAATACTAAAACGAGGCAAAACAAAATACACCTTCCCTCAGTGCTGGAACTCTGCTCAGAAGAACATTCTCCCAATAACTCTGGTCCATGCTGTAAATCACCATCCTTAACGAAGGATTTTTGCACTTCCTGATGTTTGATTGTACAGCAAAGGAGCCCTGAGCAAACCAGGCCGGAGGGTTCTTGGTGATGCTCTGGTTCTGCTTTGGGGTTATCGTGGGGCTGGGCAACTCTGAGACACCTCCACAGCCCAGCAGAGCTTTGAGGGCTCTGCAAGCTTTGGAAAGAAATGGAAATATTGATTTCAGGCACCTGAAGAACAACGTTTGCAGATATTCTGGACCCACAGCTAGAAATTCTTCCGTGTTCAAAGTGCAAATCCTCTTTAATATGAAATAGCTTGGATCAAATGTGTTTCAGGTGACAGCTGGGTTTGGGGCTTGTTTTGCTTTTTAATAACCCTCCTGGCCAATACCATCCAGTGCTCCATGAGAAATGTTTGTGGCATTAATTGCAAGTGAAAAAAAAAAAGGGAGAGGGGAAGCAATCCAAACCAAAGTCTGCCTGGAAAGGCTTTAAAGGAGAAAATCAAACAAATGGTTCTCAAGCTGCACTGGTTCCTTTTGGTGCCTCTGTGTGGAGAACATTCAGCACCTCCTGCCAGGTGTGCCGGGGGTGGAATTGTTCCCTGGGAGGGTGGGCAGGCCCTGGCCCAGGTGCCCAGAGAAGCTGTGGCTGCCCCTGGATCCCTGGCAGTGCCCAAGGCCAGGTTGGAGCAGCCTGGGACAGTGGAAGGTGTCCCTGCCCACGGCAGGGTGGAACTGGATGGGATTTAAGGTCCCTTCCAACACAAACCAGTCTGGGATTCTCTGAAATAGCACCTGAAGGCTGAACAAACACCCAGAGAAGGGGGGGCACTGCTCATGGGGTGGCTCTTATTTCACCTGCCTCTCCAGCAACGTTTTCACAGCAACGTAATTGCACAGACAGCAAATGCAGGGGCTGAGGAAAATCAAAGAACGGGGGATTAGAAATGACACAGCGTCAGAAACCTGGAATTCCATTAGCAAGCAGGGCAAAGCATTCATTAGAAACACGTTTCTTTGAGTCACAAACGAATTTCTGGGGTCTGAACCGAATTCATCAGTAAATTGCGGAAGCGATTATCACCGGGCTGGTGTCGGATCCCGGCGGTCAGCACTGCCCACGGATCCCCTCTGCAGATCCCGAGGCTGGGGCTGAGCGACAGCACGAGGAGCAGAGCAGCAATTCTGCAGCTTTGCATTTGGAACCAATTCGCTCCGACATTTCCCCACTGCAGACCCAGGCCCGGCTGCGTGAACCCTCGGGAAGGCAGCCGGAGCGGGATTGGAAACTGCACTGCTTCCATGCCTGCATTTGGGATGCAGGCAGGTTGGGATCTGCTCTGACACCGGCTGTGCACAGCAGCCACTGTGGGAAGAGCTAAAACCACGGTGGAAACCCCACGGCGAACACGGGGAGATCAGGGAGATCACTTGGAGTGTTTCGCTGCTGCCCCTGATCCCAAATCCTTGCCCATCCTCCATCCCACCCTGACCCACCGCTGCCCACCAGAGGCACCGGGCGCCTTCCAGCCCACCCCAGGTCTGTGCAGCACCTCCTTAGCCATCATCCAAAGCAAGGACGGAACCGGGGGAAGGCTCAAACCCGGCTTTTCCAGCACATTCCTGTTGGAGCCAGAGCAGGGCGATGCTGCAAAGGCGCCGTCCTCAGGCCACGAGCCCCCTTTTACTTTCATTTCTCTTCGGTAAAGCCAAAAGCAAAAGAAAAGGCCCAATAAAGGGAGATGTGAACCTCTCCCGACTGGGTTATTCCCAGCCAGCTCCTCTCAGATTTTCCCCTGCTGAAGCACTGGAGAGGGAAAAGAGGCTTTGCACCAAGCCGGGCTGTGGGGCCAACGCTCTCCATGGAGCTGGAGGCGATGGCTGGGAGCACCACCAGCGTTGGGATTGTTATTTTCTTAATTGATGCTGCCAAACACGGAATCATTAAGGCTGGAAAAGATCTTCGGGATTGTCGAGTCCAACCGTTAACGCGGCACTGCCAAAAAAACTGTTGCCTGTTTTTTAACCAAAATAAGGTGGGACGCACACAGGGAGCCTTGAGGGGAAGGACAACTCCCTTCTGCACGAGAACCAAGCATGGGAGATGTTGGTTCATCACTAATCTGTGCCACAAGAGCCTGACCTAAGCCCTGACACCTCGGAAACCATCAACAACCACAGCTCGACCAGCACGAGGGGAAACTGAGGCACGTGAAAGCCAAGTTATCCCCTCCAGATCCCCCAAGCCCAAACTCCAGCCCAGGGGAGCAGCCCCAGCACCCTCCCCACAGCCAAGCTCTAATTGTTTAGAGGCTTAATAAGTTGTAACTTAAAACTGGTTTATGGCTGTACATAGGGGAAAAAAAAAAAAAAAAGCCCTGTCGTAAAGTATTTATTACACTTCCTTTGGAAATGATGACAGTCCTCCAGTGAATGTTTTTATTGTTATTCATCATCTTTTGAGAGGGTTGGACAGCTCTGAAATACAGCTTTAATATGAGAGCCAAATGAGAAAGTGCAGATTTAAGGGAAACCTCGGCAGATCAGGTTTCACTCGGTGCCTGCAGCACTCACAACATGTGTTTCTGATCTGCAGCTCCGCTTTGTTGTGCCCAAACTGAAACTGCATTAAATTCGCTGCGCAGGGATTGTGAAAGAGCGAGAAACACACACAAAACCCGGCTCGTTTTCCACGTGCCGCTCCCGCCTAATCCATGACCTGGAGACGGAAGCGGGATTTATCCGCCCCAGGCTGCGGATCCAGCATCAGCAGCACTGCTTCCCTGTTTTACCGACTTTGGGGCTGCAGGTGAAGCCTTTAATCAGAGAATCTCTTTGAGAAAAATACACCGAGTTTTCCTCGTGGAAGAAAACCCTGTGCACGCACAGCCCAGGCCACTCTGCCACAAAGAACATCTTGGAGCCTGAGGAAAAAGGGTTCAGCCCTCACAAATCCCCTCTGTGCCCCTCACAGCAGCTCCTAGGAAAATGGGGCTGGAGTGGAAGGAAAACCCAGGACTACTGAAGAAACATCTTTGGGGTCAAGATGCCATGACACGCTATGGACATTTATTAAACAGATGTGTTAATTCAGGAGTGCCTGTCTGAGAAACAAGTGGCCTTGCCAAGTCCTGGAAAAAAGCTTGCCCTGGCAAAAAAATCCAGAGAAAGACAGTTCAGCAGCTCCAAGGAATCCTGTCTCATTTTATCAGCCTCTCCCCACCAAAGGCAGCAGGGGGATGCAGCGTGTGCCCCCCACACCCAGCCCGTGCCACCCACTCCGGCAGGGGATGGCAGGAGGCAATTCCTCCACACCTCATTTAAATCATGGACACGATGGATTCTTGAGCTTTATGGCTCCTATAAATACTCAGCAACATCACCCTGCTCCCTCCTCCCTGTAACACCCTGCAGTGATTCCTATCAGGACAATATCAGAGCGGCCAAACCTGACTGGTTTTCCTGTTACCTGCATGGATAAATACAGACCCACGTCTCCCCCTGTGATTTGAGCAGAGGATTGCCTGGACAGGGAGAGAGGAAAGGGAAGGGAAAAAGGCCTTTAACCTGCAGAGGTTTGTTTGTGGGAGTGCAGGGTGCTGGTAGGAAAACATTCCAAGGGGATCCTTCTGGGTACCACCACATCCCAACCACAGCATCCCAAACTGCATCACTCGGGTTTGTCCCTGCATCACTTTGGATACCAAGGCATCCCAGCTGCATCTACCCTGGGTACCACAGCGTCCCAAACACGTCACCCTGGGTACCACTGCATCCCAAACGCACCACCCTGGGTACCACAGCACCCCAAACACACCACCCTGGGCACCACTGCATCCCGACTGCATCTACCCTGGGTACCACTGCATCCCAACCGCATCTACCCGGGGTACCCCTGCATCCCAACCGCACCACCCTGAGTACCACTGCATCCCAATCGCATCACCCTGGGTACCACAGCACTCCAAACACACCACCCTGGGTACCACAGCATCCCCACCACATCACCCTGGGCACCAAAGCATCCCAAACACACCACCCTGGGTACCACAGCATCCCCACCACATCACCCTGGGCACCAAAGCATCCCAAACACACCACCCTGGGTACCACAGCATCCCCACCACATCACCCTGGGCACCAAAGCATCCCAAACACACCACCCTGGGTACCACAGCATCCCCACCACATCACCCTGGGCACCAAAGCATCCCAAACACACCACCCTGGGTACCACAGCATCCCCACCACATCACCCTGGGCACCAAAGCATCCCAAACACACCACCCTGGGTACCACAGCATCCCAACCACACCACCCTGGGTACCACAGCATCCCAAACACATCACCCTGGGTACCATGGTAACCTGACCACATCCCTGTGGGTACCAGCCCATCCCAACGCACACTGTCAGCAGCCCCCAGCCCCCACCACCCTCCCAAAAGCCCTCAGCTCTTTCCCCTGGTTTCCCAAAGGCCTGTCCCAGCCGGTGCAGGGGGGGAGGGAGGATTCCCTGGATGGCCCTGGGCAGCAGATGCCTGGCAGCCCCAGCCCGTTGTCTGTTTTCACTTTGTTTAACAGCTGCCCTTTGGATCCTGCTACTTCCCAGGCTGTGGACAGTGGGGCCGGCACAGGAAACGCAGCCAAACATTTACCTACCCCTCTTTGATTTAAAACAGCTTCAGAAGGGCTGGAAGTCTGTACATCAACATCCAGCTAATCCAACCTTTCCTGCTGCCAGAGAGAGCAAGCACTGAATAGTTAATGAAAATAACTCCTCTGCCCTAAAGAAATCATAGTTTGGATGTGGAGTCATGCAAACTCCAATCACCCTCGCTTAACACTTGCACAGAATTATTTTAACATTTGATTTTAACTTAAATAAACACGCTCAGTGTTCCAGACAGGGGTGTGGGAACTGCCTGCTGCTGGGCCACCAAAAAACAAGGCAGGAGGTGTCTCCCCTCCCTGGACAGGAGAGGTCAGTGGCAGCTGCACTGCTGGGGCACAGACACCGTCCTCAACTCGGTAACTTTGCTGTGGCTCCACTCTGTGACAGATGAAGCCTTTTTTTTTTTTTTTTTTTTAGCTAGAAATGAAAAGAAAAAGGGCTGCCTGGTGCTAGCCCGGAGTTCTGCTGCACTGATGAAAAGATGCAGCTAATTCAGAGCCACCCCGGAGACATCTGCAAGACGAGACAGTCCCCGGTGGCTTCTGCGTCCAGGACAGTCCCAGCCCCAGCGACCCACTGAGAAATGCTGCCCTGACGCCCTGGCCAGCAATTTGTCCAGGGCCTTTTTGGGGAAGAGAAGGGTGGAGGGGCTCATGTGGCTGCCCCCAGGACTGGGCAGCTGCGAGGGCAGCTCTCGCCTCCCATCTGGGCTGGGGCTCCGAGCGGAGCCAGTCGGTCTGACGGCCACTGGCTCTTCCTTGCTTATAAATGCTGAGAACATCAGATAATCCCGGGAGGTCGGGGTCAGCTGCTGCCACTGCTTTATCTCAGCCCTGGAGCAGCTCTGCATGTGTCCCAGCACCAGCCTCTGCCTCTTTATGCTCAATATTATTTTAAAAATACCTCCTTTATTGGCTCTTCTCACACAGTTCTGCTATGGCCCAAAGGGAAAAGGCCACAGCTGAGCGAGCACCAACCCAGGAGATTTCCATATTTTCCCTGACACTACACAAGAGCAGGAATCCTGCTTCCCTCCCATCTCCCAGCCCTGCTCTTTGCAAACAAGAACTTGCTCATAAAATTTAAGGTCGGGCCCTTGGCTCGTCTCGTCTTCCCTGCTTCATCTCACAGAATTCCTCTGCTTTACAGCATCCTCCCTGCTAGTTCAGGCAGAAGGTGACTGAGCTCTGCTAAGCCCAACAACTGCTTGATTTAAGCATCTTTTCCCAAAAAATTGGATGTATTTGTGCTGCTACCACTCTGCTGGCAGCTCCTCCAGGAGGGACAGCCTAAAGGCAGAGGCTGCAGAGGGATTTTGCCAGGGTGCAGATTACCTGGTGAAGTTGTTTTGCCCAGATCCTGTGGGTTTCACACATCCTTACTCTGTGCAAGGAAGGGAGAATAGTTGCTGTTTCTTGGGTTCTTGTTTGTTTGTTTTTTAAAGACTCTTGTGCTCTTTAAAACCTCAATATGGATTTTTCCAGTGTTGAGATGAGGTTTTTGGGAGCACCCTGACCTGTCCTGCATGGCTGGTGGGATGTGATGCTCTTGCCCTGGACTTATGGGAGCCACAGCTTTAAACTTTGCATGGGGCTGAGTGGATATTTAGTAGGGCCAAAGTTGAAAAAAACAGGAAAAATGATCCCAGGGTGTCCCAGCAGAAGGAAAACAAATGTCCAAACCTTGAAAATTTTCAGAAAAACCCCTAAAACTGTAATTCTGCAGCCAGTTGTGCTGCAGCATCACTTGTCTCCAACCAGTGCCTGTTTTATCAACTACTGCAAAGAGAAAAAGGGATTTGAGGAGGGACAGGTTGGTGTCTGGGTTCAGAGTCACTCCAGCACCCACGTTTAATGCTTTTCCCTGAAAACTGTCAGAACAATGAGTTTTTCACTTTCTAAGCAGGACCTGCATTCTCACAAGAGCTTTTCCAAGAGTCAGTAGGTGAAAACCAATCCTCACATGACCCAAAAACCTCCTGAAGGGCAGGTGAGGAGCCACAAGCAGAGGACAAGCCTAGGGCTGCAAGCTGAGGGTGCTGCAGCTCATCCCCTCCCCAGAGTCCAGATGACAAATTCATCTCTGCCACATTCAGCCAGGGTTATCCAGGGAATCTGGAGCAGAGCTGAGCTCTCCCACCAGCATCACTTCCCTCCCACAAACCCAGATCCTGGACAGATAAGGAACAATTAAAAAATATTTATGGCATGTAAAAGCAAAAGGCACATTTACAAGCAGAAAATCAGGACTGCTGAACTAAAGAGAGAAAGATCTGAGTTAAAGGGGAACAGGATTGGAGCAGTGGCACCCATGGAAAGAAAACCTCTGTGTCCAAATCCCACATCCAGAGAACCTGCACTCTGGGGAAAACCTTTTTCTTCTGAGCAGTTCAGCACAAACCTGCTGCCCATCAGCCTGATGCTCCTGCTTTTCATGAAATTAAACATCTTTGTTTGCACCGTTTTCCCTGGGATAAGTAAGAGCAGGGCTGGGCAGGACGCTCGGGATCCGCAGGCGGTGGGAGGGCGACGCTTTTGTTCCCTGCACCTCCCATGCACCAGCTGCCTGCACGCACATCCACTGCTTGGGAGAGAGTTTTTCCCTGGAAATTGGCACAAAATCTGGTTGCCACAGGATTTTTCCCCTCTTTAAATAAACAGCGCAACGTGTGATAATTGCACTCTGCGGCTGGAAACTTCAAATGGCCAAACGCAGAGTTTGGGGGATCTGTCACCTCGGCGCTGGGACAGCTTAAAAATTCACCTGGAGCAGAGAATGTGCCACAGCCCAGGGAAGGTGCAGCCCTTCCTTTTCACAAAGGGATCATTCCTGAAGGCAGCAGGGCTCGGCTGCTCTGTTTGGATGCAACTCGTCCCCTGCAGTGGCACTTTTTACAAGGCTGAGGTGCACTTGGCCACACAACCCCCTGTGGGCGTTTCTGGGGTGAATCCTCCTCTCTGCAGCATTTGGATTTATGACGAGCAGAAAAGTACTTCCCAAAAATAACCCACTTTGTGCTGAGAACCATCCCCTGCCCGTCAGCGTGACCACAGTGGACAGATGGGCTCCTGGCTGAGGCTGCACCAGCGAGGAGCCGATGCTTTTGGCCTGGAAGAAGCCAAGGCTCCATCCTCCCCTCCAGCCCCTTGCTGGAAGCAGATGGCAGAGCATTTTGCATTTCCATTGCAGCCAGGCGTGAAGGAGAGCGTGCACTTCACTAACAAGAGATCAGCTACTATTTATCTTACACGGGTGACTGCACTGGGGAAATAGCACCGAAGAGAGGTTTAAACCTTATTCCTCAGCAAACCACTTCTCCCAAACAGCAGTTGGGAAATGAGCAGAGCTCAGAGAATATTTTACAGGCAGGCACGTTCTCAAGCTGTTGTCATTTCACAAAATTAAGCCTTTTTTTAAATATCAAAATAGGGAAGGGAGAAGTTGACTATGTCGCATCACTTTTTTTAAACATTCTATCCCTGCTGTGGGTCCTCCAGCAGCAGTTCAGTTTTTGTTCCTCTGTTTACCACCAAACACCAACACATTTGTTCAAGCTGCCCCATCAAGGGCTTTTTAAGAAAGCAGCCCCGGATCCACAGGTGCAGCAATTCCCTCACCCAGGGGTCACCCCATAGCTCCCATTATTATTTTTAATGCTTCCTCAGAGCCCAGCAGGACGGAGCTGCTGGAGGATGCTGATGGATGGAGCTGTGGGCAGGAGGGAAATACCTGCTGCCGGTGCCTGGCCCGGGGCCAGCCCGCGGGATGCAGAGCGAGCAGGGAGGGACAATGGCAGGAAGTTGTTGATCAGTGACTCGCCGCTCGCTAACGACATTCGCTTCCTTTATTTCCCTTCATTTCCCACCTTTCACTACCCCGGTGCAGTGACAGCATCAGCCTGGCTGCCACTGCCACGCAGCAATCTGGGACAGTGGGGGTGAGAGCAGCATTCCAGTGGACAGAGCGAGTTCTTGAAAAGAGCCTCCAAATCCTACAAAATAGGCAAAGGTGCCTCCAGACTGGATTTAGGTTTTGCAGGGAAGTGATTCCCCAAGGTGCAGACGCAGTGGCAGCTCCTGAAGTGCCTTGGAATAACGTCACTGTGGCACAGGGACACCAATTGTGGAATATCCCGAGCTGGAAGGAACCCACAAGGATCATGGCCCAGCCCCTGCACAGACACCCCGACAATCCCACCCTGGGCATCCCTGAGAGCGCTGGCCAAACGCTCCTGGAGCGCTGGCAGCCTTGGGAATGTGACCATTCCCTGGGGAGCTGTTCCAGTGCCCCATCATCCTCTGGGGAAAGAACCTTTCCCTAAAATCCCACCTAACCCTCCCTGAGACGTCTTCACGGCAAGATCCCTGCAATGGGATCGAGGACCTGGGAAAGGTTTTAAACCTTTTCCATGATTTGAGCCCTGGCACTGAGTTTGATCTGTGACAAATCCTATTTATCATCCCAAGAGACTTGGAGGAGCACAGACGACCTTGCAAACGGGTTGAACATCCACTGAGAGCAGAAGTTTGTTGAAGACAGAGAAGAAAATAAAGAACATAAAGCAATATTACCTTAGATATAATTTCCTTTTGATCTGGCTCAGACTCACACAATATAGGATACACAGCTGTGATACCAGGCAAAAAGCAACTCAAAACCTGCTTTTAACACTTCGAAACAGTGGCTCAACTTGAAATTAAGCTGGAGCAAGTGAAGAGCCCTGATCCACCCTGCCCAAGGCTCACACCAACTGCAGATTCCTCAGACAGTACCATCGCTTCAAGAGCGAGAAATGCAGCTTGTTAGCATTTAAAAGTCAATTTATCAGGGGGAAAAAAAAAAAGAAACTTGAAAAACCACAAGGATTTCAGCATTTTAGCAAAATCAAGCTGGGAGGAGAGTGAAAGCATGGATGTGTGAACATGGGCAGGCAGAGTTTGACAGCTCCATGGCACATTTCCTCCTCCGTTATTTCTAGAGGTGCCTTGCGTGGTCGGAGCAAGGCCCATAAATCTGTCAGTGCAGGATGCTGGAGAGTTTCCTCAAGGAAACCTTCCTATATCATCCTCAATCATCCAGCAAGATTTGGCAGCTCCACTTCCCGAGGTTAAAGGCATCACTGAGGTTTAAATGAAGACATCCTTGGCTGGACCCTGCTCTGCTTTAATTGAAAGATTACAGCCCCCATCCCCGAGGAGGGATAAAACCCCAGGTTTGGGAGGATGCAGAATGCAGCTGCCACCACCATGGTCAGGGTCTGAGTGAGCAAATGGGTGAAATAAAGCTGGAAATGGTGTTTGGCTTCCTCTGCCAAACGCCTGCCCCTGGACTGCTGTGGAAGACCCTACTTCCAGAGGTCCCAGAGCCTCAAAATCCATGTTGGAAATAACACAATTAGCACAGCCTTTATGCATGTGAAGACTTCTGAGGTCTTTCTGACTGCTGGAAGACTTGGAACTGGCTTTTGCATATTTTGGATGACCTATTTATCCCAGAATTGGCAAGGCTGGGGAGCAGTTTTCCTCACCAGGCAGGTCTGGGTCACGGGGAGTTGGTGGGAAGGAAGGAAGGAGGCGGAAACTTTGCGTAAATAACAGCCCTCAACCCCTCCCAGCTCCCTGCTCGTGCCCTTTCCTTGGCAGGGAGGAGATGGGACATGGGCCTTTGGTTTGAAAAAAGCTGAAATCCTTTTTCAACAGAATTACATAGAGCCAGGGCCTCAGATCTCTGGCCAGAGGCCTGTTCTCACTGTCAGACAGGCTTTAAAAATAAATATACCCCCTGTCTGCCAGTAACGGGGCTTCTCTAATTAACCAGGTGTCCTGATGACCTCTGCTGAGCAATTTGGGGTCCCTGGTGCTGGGCACTGGTTGCCTTTGGGGGCTGTTCCCCATCACACAGGGCCCTGCATGGACCCTCTGGGTCCCTCAGGAGCCCAGCTGCTCTCCAGAGCACTGTTCCCATTTCCAGGAGGAAAGAAGATGCCAGGAATGTGCTAATGGGGTGGCAATCCACTAAGTGTCCATAAAGGACAATCCAACAGGGTCTGCCCTCGCTCATGGTCAGCACCACGAGTCCCAGGAGGTCTAGGGCATGACGTGCTGAGCCCTACACCACATCTCAAGGTCATTTCTACACACATCTACTGAATTCTTCTCGTAGATTAATTATTAAGAGCAATTTGGCTTCCAAGAACCCTCCACGGCAGGAATTTCCTCGCCCATGGATGGGTTTGTGCCCAGGAGCAGGAGTGCACTGAGGTCCGGGCCGTGCCAGATCACGCCCAACCCCTCCTCCGGGAGCAGTCCTGACAGGGACACAGGGAGAGCTCCAGAAATCACCCAAAAAGGCAGGCCCAGACTTCCCAGCATGCAGGTTACAGACCACGCCACCCCACTCCAGTCCTGGCCCCGCCTGGCATCCCCCAGTCCTTCTCCTGCCTTGGAACTGCAGGAGAGGCCTTGCCCCACCACATCAGCTTCAGCACCCTGCTGCCCATCCCCTACACTGCTCACACACAGCCCCAGACATGGCTCTTGGCTCTTTAATATTGTCCCGTTTGTTTTTACCTCCAACTCCGCTATTTCCCTGTTCTTTGCTCCCTCCAGACAAGCCTGGGAGCTGCAGCTCCAGAACAGCTGCTGCCTTTGAGATTTACAAGCTTTGGCCCCCAAAACCAGCTTAAAGAGTTAAAGGAATTGGTGAAGGACAGACCTCTGCAGCCACACAATGCTGTGACCACATCCTGCCATGGCTTCTCTGTCCCCAGTCCTGGTCCAGCCCCTCTCCTGCTACTTTTATATTCTTATTTAGCAGCTTGTCTTTTTCTCACTAGTTACACTCGAGGCCTTCAAGTTCTGGAAAAAAGTACAATTTTCTAGGTGATGAGAAGTTCAACGTCCTCAGCTGGTAGGGGGGTGGACACTGCAGCACAGGGAGGGCGCAGGAGAAGCCAGTGAGAACAGAGACAACCAAACTCCTGTTGCTCCAACACCCAGAACAGAGGGAAATTATAATCCCAGAGATAATAAAGAGGCTTTATTCCAGCTGTCAGTCAATCTGCCTCCACTCCTCACCTGCCCTCCGGAGAATACTTTTAAAGGCCACAGCCTTGTAGGTGATGATGTTTTATTACAGCTCAAAAAGAAAGAGGGCAAAAGAAAAAAGAACCAAAAAAGACCAACACACAGAGGAATGCAGTTTCATTTGCAGTTTCCTGAAACCTGAGCAGAAAGTTTATAAAAACTTTGGGTTGTGTTTGGAGTGAGGAAGCAGAATGAGAAATCGCTCTCCTTTTCCTCTTTCTGTTTGCTGAACAGCACCACCAATCCCACAACCTTCCCTCCACTTCTCCCTGTTTTTTCCCCAGCAGCATCAAAGTTCCAAGCCTGGCTCTGTTGGCTTGGATGTAAATCAACAAGCGAGGGGCTGAACAAGATCCTTCTTGTAGTTCACACACCCTCATTTTAAAAAAACCACAGGATTAAGAAAGAAATTTGATTCCCACTTCCTAAGTCTGAATTGTCTGGAAACTGCTGTTCCTTCAGGTAAAAAAAAAAAAAAAGATAAAGAAAGCAGAAAAACCCCCCTCAACCTCTGAACATCAAAACAAACAAAAGATGTTTTCCCTAAAAAGTAGGGGCTGGTAGAAAGGAAGACAGCAGCCAGTCTGAGATGCTTTTCTCACTCATGGCCCTCATAGGACCTGGGCAAAAACAGACCCAGGAGAGCTGGTCCTGGAACCCCTTTGCACCAAGGACTGGCTGCACCAGCCATAGGAGGGAAAAGGGACACTGCTGATGGGATTTGGGCACCTGCACGCCAAGAATGACCAGCCCTGGGCACAGAGGGTCCAGAGGCAAAGTTTGTGAGGTTTCCCAGGAGCAGAGATCAGCAAAGGAAGCCCAGGAGAATGGCCAAGGGGAGGCCAGGCCTGAGTCCCTTCACCCTGGTGACTGAGCTCACGCTGGGCATCACCCAGCCCAGCCATCCCTCTCCACTGCACTCCCAAAGAATCCTCCCATGTGCTTTGAAGCCTCCAGTTGTCCCAGGGCAGATGCACGACAGCCAGGAGACACCATCTGCCCCCTCGAGCGCTTCCCCACACCCACCCAAGCTCCCCTCAGGACATCCCTCCCATTCCCACGGCTACACCAACAGGAGCATCCCCCTCCCCAGCCCAGCTCCCAGCTGCTGGCAGCACGGTGCTGCCAAGCATGAAAAACAGCATAAAAAGGCCATATGGCCTCTTCCTTCCATCACTTCTTCCACTGATGGCCAGGCAGCAGCAGAGAGAAGCCAGCAGGCTGGAAAGCCGGGTGGGTTATTGCACAAGGAGGCTGAAAGAAGTTTACAAAAGCAGCTTTATTGTACTATTTCCCAATTTTAAGACCCAAACTTTGCATCCTTCGCATTCTTTTTGATCGAGCTTTTTTTAAAGTGTGGTTTTAAAGCAAATACTTTGGAGGCAGCGCTGGAGCCGGGCCAGAGGGGCTGTGCTGGGGTGAGCACATGAAGGACCTGTGATATTTTGTTTTGGGGAGGAATGTCACACTTCTCCTTCGGGCCAGGAGCACTTCGTTCTGCAGACTGATCTGGCCAAGGAGGCAGAGCTACTCAGGAAAATTGATTTACTGTTTCTTGTTGTTAAGCCTTAAAGGCCAGATGAGCAGTAGCCATTGACCCAGAGCTGCACCAGTGCCAGTTCTGCCTGCTCCACGCTGTCCAGCAGCCAATCTTTTAGACAACAAATCAAACTCAAAGGTGCCAAGGTGCCAACCAACACTGGGAAACAGTAGCTTGGAAATCTTTGGTTTTCCGCTCCAGCGACTCACCAGCACTGGGACAAGTTGCTGTGCCCCATGGCACATGCAGTTTGCTGACTCTCATGGGGGATTTTGGGTCTCAAGTCCCACAGCACCCCTGAAGCCCCAACTCCTGGTGCTGCATGACCTCAGCCAGGGCCACATGAAATCCCAGCCAGCCTGTTCCAGCAGGTGGATGGAGAGTCCAGGTGCCTTTGGATTTTGTCCCATTTTGCCACGTATTCAGGACCACTTTACATAGAGAGCCAACAGACTTTAAGGACTCCTGTGATCACTTGGTCCACAACCCACCCTTGTGGTTTTTAAAAAACCAAACAAAAAACCAACTGAAAACAATCAAGGAAATCTGTGCCACAACTATCCAATCCAAGGAACTTAATGATCCCTGTAAGAAAAATGTATTTTCACCTCCTTTCCCTGCAGGAAGGTGCATCAGCCTGGCTCAGAACCCGCTCCTTGGCATGAGTCCCACCAGCCTGGGCTCATCTTTGCTTTCCAGCTTCCTCAGGTTACACCCAATTTCCTCCCACTTTCCCACCCTGCCAGAGGAAAAGCCGGGGCTGGTGCTCAGGTTTCTGAGGGACATCAGAGTTTAACTCTGAGGAAGCCAGGCCAAGCTCAGCTGGAGAGCTCCTGGACACTGGAGAAGCAGAGGCAAAGGCAGAGCTAAGCCAAGCTGGGTAATTACAACACAACCTCCTTCAAATCACCCCCCCAGCAGCCACATCGGAAAAGTCAGGATGCACCAAAACGTCCACGTGCCCAAACACCCACAAGACACTCCAGCAACATCCAGTTTTTCACACTGTGGGACCTGAGCTCCATGAAAACAGCTTGGAGCTGGCTCACAGACAGCCCCTCTTCCACAAGGGTTGAAAAACTGCAGCTGGTTTAGAGTAGGACCAGCCAAAATCAGATATCCATGTGGGAAAAGCAGCATCCATTTCTCAAAGTCCATATTTTTTTATTACCACCCCGAACATCCAACCCACCAATGCAAGGAGCAACAGGAAAATGAAACATTTCCATCTCCTTCTCACAAATGTCACATTACCCCTTGGCCCCTGTGTTGACTCCTAGGGATTTTCCAAGTGTTTTACCATGTAGAGTTGGAAAGGCACTCAATCAGTGCTGTGTGCCTCAGATTGCTGCTTTCAGATGGACCACAGCTGTCTCCAGGAAACGAAGCAAAACCCAGCATGTCTTAAATGAAAAGTGTTTCTGACATGACAATATATTTCGCTTTTAATTCGTTTTTCATCTCAGATTATGAGTTGCCAAAAGTTCTGCCGCCTGAACAGGTCCAACCAGCTTTCCCTGCATACCTCTCCTGAAACCAGCTCGGAATGGGAATGGTAATTATGTGTTGAGGGCAGAGGAGATCATTAAAATAAATGACTTGGATTCTGAAGCCTATAAACTGTCCTCCTCTGCAATTAAAGTAATTTCATATTTCAGTTCACTTTGTCACCTTGTCTATCTTTCCCCAAGTTGTAAATTAAGCTCAGGAAGGCTCATTAAAAGCCTGTGAAGTTCCCTGTAATAAATGGGATTTAGCATTGGCAGGAGGAGCAGATACAATGCACGAGCCACAGTCTGGGGGCTGCAAACCCCCTCGCTCTGGGCAGCTGGCACAAGGGCCACCAAGCTGGTGGCATTGGCCCCTGGCACAATGCAGGGCTCTGGGCTCACCTGATACTGCCTCACTTGCCCCAGGAACACGGCAGAGAATGTTAGTGATGTCTCTGCACCACTCAGAGCGGTCTCTGCACCACATCCTCTACCCACAGGGCCACAGGAGCAGCTTGTACCATAAACAACATGGAAACTGTGTGGACATCTCTCCAGTCCCACCACTGGGAATGGGGGACCCGGGAATGTTGAAAGGCATTAGGACGCACAACGGAATTAACGATGGATGGTTGCATGGGTTACGTAAAGCCTGAGGGAGGTTTGAGCAGGATAATGGGATCCTCAAAGCACCAACTAAAATGACATCTGTCACTGGCCCTGTCCATAGCAAGAGGCTGGAACCAGACAATCTTTAAGATCCCTCCCAAGCCAAACCATTCCAGGGTCCTATTCCTGTTGGCTTTGTGTGAGACCTGGTTTAGGCCACAAAGGTGGCACAAAAGGCCCAGGTTCTCCAAGCTCGGTCCCAGCGCTCCACAGTGGCCTTTGCCGCTTGGAGGAAGAGCGGAGGCCTCGACCCTCGTCTGACCGCGCTGTGGAAACCCAGAGTAAACATTTGACATCCCCTGGCTCAGCCCATTCATGCTGCCACAACACATCCCTTATTGTCCGCCAGACAAGCTCCGCTGTGTTGGGTTTGCCCGGCCTTTCCCGGCCGCCCCCGGTGCCACCCCGCCCCGGGGCCGCATTCCGCCTGTCCCCGGCCATAGCGGCGCTTTGTCACCGGCCGGACGTCACCGAGCGGGCAGTGCCCACAGCCCGGCCGTGCCAGCAGACCGGCCGTCGCCGCGACGGGATGGCTCCGCCAGGCCGGCGTGGGCAGCGGCCAAAGGGGTGCCGAGACCCCGCCAGCCCCGGGAAAGAAATGCCCACGGGTTTGAATGGAATCAGCAACCCCGGGCTGGCAGCGCGTCCATGGCATTTATTGTTCCAGCACAAGGGCTCTTTAGGGAGAAGAGCTCCATGGAGGCCTCTGCTGAGAGATTAGATCGGTTCCCTGCGCTGCTCCGAGATAAAACTGCCCGTGGCGGCTGAGGCGGTGGCTGAGGCAGCGGCTGGCGCCGTCTTTGTGTGCTCCAGCCCCCACAGCTTGCAAAAAGGGACATTCTCCCCACGGGTGACAGCCGGGCTGCGGCTCTGGGGTGGCAGTCACGGCTCAGTCAGAGGTGACAACACTGGTCACATCTGAGCCATTTTGGGAATCCCTCTCTGGGAGAGGGGACAGGAGCTGCTGGGAGATGCTGCAGCCTACTCTGAAGGCTCAGGGGGACATCGATTCAGATGGGATTGTGCAGGAACCTCAAGATTTAGTTACTTTAGAGCAGTCACAAGGGTGATGGAGCTGGGTGGGTCCAACTCAGTATATCAAAATATTTTCCTCATCCTAGGTCACTAACAAGCCAGCGATAAACTTCAAGCATTTCAGCCATTTTTCTCTAAAACAAGCACATGCTGACCGCCTTCATTGAGATCCATCACAAAATACCCACTTCAGAGCTGCTTTTTAGCTCCTCACACCAAAAGACCCCAAACATAGCACATGCTGATGGAATAAAGCATGCGTCATCCGGGAGACACCAGCCCCACACCACCAGTTCAACTCCAAGCCTCTGCAAGGACCACAGAGGCAGAAGGACAAGAGATGAGACCAAGAGCAGCAGGTCCAGAGAGCAGAGCCTTGCCAGGAGCCACCGTGCAAGATCCTTCTTGCTGCCACCCACCCCACCGCTCATTTTCTCCTTTCATGGTTTTGCCATTAAAAGCAATTACAGCCCAGTCACATTCACAGGGCACCCCAATGAGTGTGTCAAAGCCAGGGCTCCACACAAACCCATCTCCAGCTCAAAGCCACGGACACTTCCCCTTGCGTTCCTCGTTCCTCGGTTGCGCCGAGGTGAACCACAGGGAGCTTGGATGTCTGGAGAACAAAAGCCCTACACAAAGAATTCCTGCCCGACTTGAATGGCAGCCCCGGGTGCTGATACAGTCTCAAACCCAGTAATTATTGCTGGCTTTGAAGCCTAACGTGTGCAGAGTGCACTTTCCACACCTATTTCACCCAAACGACACCACTTACCTCATCCCCAGCGTACCTGCTCCTCCGGAGCTCTTTGTAGTCCTGCCAGGGCCGCTCATTACTGCTCTCAAATGCTGCTGCTGCTGCTTCTGGAACAAGAGACAGTAACTTTATGCAGGGGAAAATGTGAAATGAAAAAAAGGCTGCCCTGAATTACAGCTCCCATCACCATGAGAAAGCCTTTATTATATTATTTTGACCCACTCGATGAGGGGAAATTAAAGGATTAAGTTTCCAAATGGGTGTCTATTGTGCACAACTCCCACATGTCCAGCCCTGGCTCATCCTTGACCTGCCACCCTGAAGGACCCTTCACTCCCAGGTCTTTTCCCATGTCCTTTCCAACCAGATCCTCCACTTGGCTTCATCAGATAAATCCAACCAAATTCCTTGTGAAGATGAAGACTTCTTGCCATTTTACCACGGAAGTGGCAGAACCAGAGGAAAGCTCTAAAACCAAGGCGGGCTTTCCCAACATCAGCCTTACAAGACTTAGGAATCAGAACAGAAACAATCAGGCTTAGAAATCCCCCCTGCCACATCCCTGAGGCAACGAGGAAGGAAAACTAACTGATAACATCAGAAAGCCCAAATAGCTCCGAGTTGGTGATGCAGAAGCAAAGCGGTGTTTGTCCAAGAAGATGCTCCAAGAATATCCTAAAGATGGCCTCAACCACGTGGAGCTGAGCTCCAGCATGGTGTGAGCAGTGAGAACAAGCTCTGCAGGGCAGCCACAGACACCAGGGAGCCAGAGAAGGATCAGCAGCCTCTGCACAGCAGCACAACCCAGTTTCCCTTCCCAGAGTCTGGTCAGGGCCAGCAAATCCCACCACACTCCGCTCATCCCTACACAGTGCATGTTCAGACACACAGGGTGGCCTCAGCAGATGAGGTACTGGAGAAAAAGGTCTTTAATTAGATAAAACAGGACAGATGAATTTGGTTTATCTGGTTCTCCAGGAGCTGGAAGAGTCCCTCGCAAAAGACTGGGCATCCACACACAGCGAGTGCCACCAGAAAGGGCAGGAGGTGACATTCAGCCAAATGGCAACCAAGTGAGGATCCCTGGATCAGCTCCTGCTCACCTGGCTTGGGGAAAACACCAGCTGGGGGCCACCAGCTCTGTCAGCCAACCCCTCCAGCTCAGCAGCAGGAATCTGTTTCCAAGGGGTTTTGGCAGTTTGGAGACATCAGCACCCAGGAGCAAGAGCTGCTCTGCCACATGGGATCCTATTCCCAAACCCAGCCACCTCAATCCATGTAGGAAAGCCCTTGGGAAGGCTGTGCCTGGGTGTGCAGCTCTAACCTCTGCACATCTGCCTTTCTGTGCCATTAAAGCTGAGATTTCACTGGTTTATCATTAAAAGCAATGAGGGCTTAAGATGATCTTTGCTCTGTGTAGCTCTCCAGCAGGGTTGGAGCTGAGATCAGGCTTTGCCATCTGCTTTTTCCCAGAGCAAAGGACCTGGCAAAGGGAAAATCACAGTGATTTACCACCAGCAGTGACCCTTCCTCAAGCCAGGCCCTAAGGGAAAGAGAATTTTGGTTAAAAAAAGAGCATCACCACTGCCCACAGCTGATGCTGGCAGAGCAGCCGCAGCGCCCGCCTGGCACCAGGCTCAGTGCAAGCTCCAGCCACGAACAATGTTGTGTCTGTACAGCTCTGATAACGTGGGGGTGACACAGGGACCTCACAATCCCTGCAGTTATTTCAGATTTTTTCTGGCCCCGTGGAGCCCTGATCAGGGAATAAATCCCACAAGTGTTTTCCTTATCCAGGCTGACATCTGGCAGAGCTTAGAAGTGCCCGAATGCTGCTTTGGGGCTGCGCCAGGTGCCCTGGGTAGGTGTGACAGGTTTGGGACCTCGTGGTGGATTTTCCCTGCTCGGCCAGGAGCCGAGGAGCCCATTTCCTCAGCCCTTTCTGTGTGTGGCTCACAGCAGCCCCCTGAGCAGCTGCAGATCGTGCTGTGCTCAGTGCAGGGGTTACAAACCAGCACAATCTTCCCCAGATCCTCCTGGATTCAGCCTCCCGACTCCTCTAAACACGAGGGGTTCAAAGCCCTGCAGGAGAAGAGGCCACAGCTACTCCGATTATGAGCACAACAGATGTTCCAGGGCAGTTGTGCTTCGAGAGCTGAGCCCCAGCAACGCACAGGGCTCAAGCAGGCACAGAGGGCACAACACTCTTTCCAAAAACAAGAAAAGGAATTTCGGGGAAGAGCCTATAAATCCCTATTTAAATGGAAAACTCTCCATATTGTTTTTTCTTTTTTTTCTACACTGGGTTTTTTTTAAGATGTTCAGAAGGGCAAAATCAGTTGGATTGGAAGGGACCTTAAAACTCTCCTCATTCCAACCCCTGCCATGGGCAGGGACACCTTCCACGAGTCCAGGTTGCTCCAAGCCCCACCAACTCTCACCAATTATAAAGGAGAAGACAAAACAGATGCTCCTCGATAGCATCATCTGTCCCCAGCATTAACAGCTGCTGGCGCATTAATGAGCCTAATTACCAGAAATGCTGCCCATCCACCACTACTTGGCTCTACGTTTTCAAGTCCTCACTCGTGTTTGGATTTTAGAGCAAATTAAAACCCCCTCGGAACCCCCATACACCAAGCACAAAGTGTCTTATTCAGAGTAGAAAAACAGCTCTGAGGCACAGCGGGGTTTAACATTTTAGGGATGGCACTTTAGCTCTCAGAAGTCATCTCTGCTCTCTAAGCCTCCCCAAACCAGCTCCCATCCCTGCAGCTCTAATCCACACCGACCAAAAAAAGCCTTGGGGTGTCTATCAATACAATTTCAGCCTTAATTACAGAGCACTATTAAGTAACACCATTGTTCCCTGACAAAGCCCGTCGAGTTATTTATTAGGGAAGGATTTGGCAAATTGAGCCAAACTGCCAAAGCTTTGATAAACTGAAACCTCATTTTCCCTGTGATCTCAATGAAACAGATTTTCTTTCCCTGAATGCTTTGAAATCTGAAGTCTGAGTAGTTGTCACTAAGTGACGATGACAAAGGGTTATTCTATTGCCACTCAGAAAAACTGACATTTCACTTGTCTTTACAGTGACAAATGACCAGGCCAAAGCCAAGTTGGGGACTTCTCCATTTCCCATCTGCACTGGGCAATACACCCTGATGCCTTTCATCTGTGGGCAGGAGAAAGCACAATACACGGCCCCTGCTTTAGGAGCTGGGAACCGCAGAAAAAACCACCAGAAACCATTTTTTTTTCCTGAGGTGGCCCCTTTCTCAATTATAGTTTATTCTGATACCCAAGAGCAGAGCTTTCCATCATCAAACCCCATGGGAAGCTCTGCCTGCAGCTGTCCCCAGCCGGGACCAGGCGTGTCCCAGGGATGCTCTGGTGGCTCTCGTGGAGCCACACCACGGCCTGGCACAGCCACCACGAGCCCACACCTGGCTGAGCTCCTGTCAGGATTGGGTCCCTCAGCCCAGCAAGGAACCAGCCCACAGGGAGGATTTCCAGGTGACAGCACAAACCAAATTGCTCCTGCTTCCACTAGCAGCAGTGGCTGGAGACCAAGCTTCACTTTGGGATTGCTGGAGAGGCTTCCCAGCAGGACAACCACTTATTCCATGGACATGCAGCACTAAGTGACAATTCAGCCTCCAGACCGCCCCATTCTTTAAACACTTTTAGTTATAAATTTGTCCCACCCCCATCAGTGCAGAAATGCCTTTTCCCCTCAGTGAGTGCTGGGGTGATTATGACATTCCTGAATGGCACAGAGATGACCCTTGGGGTTGATTCAGTCAGCATCCCGTGAGGAATCCTGGAGTAACTGTCAGGGAGACAAGAGGTAAAGGCTGCATTTCCCAGGACAGGATGGACCCTGATGGGCAGCTCTGCTTCCACACAAGGAGCTGCTTCGCACTGCCAACAGCTAATTCCTAAGCAAATTCTTTTCCAATGTTAATTACAGTCGAACATGCTTGAATTTTACTGACCCCATCAAATTTGACAGGCAACTTCTCACATTACCCAGAGCCTCTTAAAAGCAAAATCAAGCTGAATATATCTTCAGGCTAAAATATTTGTTAGTCTAAAACCCTGCAAGCTTCAACCATAACCTTGCAATTTCCCTTGCATGTATCTCTGTTGATAACAGGTTCAGGACAGCAATTACTGGGCTTGTAAATACAAGCAAATCTCAGGTCTCAGGGCCAAAGGCTGAAACCAGAGCATGTCTGGTGTTCAGAACACCGGGAACTGACTGTGCTCAATGACACACAGACAAAGGATTTCCCTCCTGGATCAAGGCAAAAGACAAGATAGGAAGCTGCTTGATGATCAGGCAATAATATTTTTAAGAGGGGGCTCTTGGAGTCAAATCCTTGCTCTTTTAGGAGCCAAAACCCCACAGGGTCAGGTGCTCTCCCTTGAGGGCATGGAAGGGCCAAGGAGCAGACAGAGCATCCTTTTGGGGTTGCATTTTTTAAACAAAACTTGCCCTCCAGCCACCTGCCCATTTACCACCAGCATCCCACTGGGCTGTGAAGATTCCAGGTGGCAAATCCTGCAGGAAGTACAGGGGGATAACCGGGACCTAACAGCTCTTCTGACAATGAAACCCAGGAGTCTGCCCCAGGGAGAGAGCGGGGGCACCAGGGACACTCCAGTGCTGTAGAAACAGGACAAGAAGTCTCTCCCAGCCTGACAGCAGCAGGTGGCCCAGGCCCAAACTGGTCCAGAGAGGCCAGCACATGCCCTTCCCGTTCCTCAGCACTGGTCACACAGGCAGCTCTCCCACCACAACCCCCAGCATCCCCCTACAAACCCCAAAACACCTCCAGGAGTTCACTCGTGTGTCCATGTTTGACGCTCCTCCCGCGTGCCCCGTTGAGAGCCAGAATTCTCCTTCCTCCTTTTCCTCATCTTTGGAAGAAGCTGCCCTGTGCAACCACCCCAAAACCCTGAGGCTCACCCAGAGCTCCCCACACTCTCTGGGGTGCCTCCAAAGCCTCTCCCATGCTCAGGGTGCCAGATCAAACCCCAAAATCCCAAGTGCAGGCGTGCCCTGTGCTTCACCCACATCTTTTACCCTTCCAGGGGACAAAGGTCTCTGCTGCTCCCCCGAAGCCCCCATTATCCTGACAGATGCAATAAAACCCTGCCCCAGTAAATCTGCCCCAGAGCAGCCCTGCACCTGAAGTGCAGCAACAATTCCTCATGGAAATTCATGGCTGACAAAGGTTTGGAAGCAAGCAGGACACGGTGCCTCTGTAAACAGCTCCTCTGTTTGTCAGCTCCAGGCTGCAGCCTGCAAATCCCTCCATTCCCAGATTCTCCATCCCTGGGGTTCACGTGAGGTCGGCCACGAGCTGCTGCCCCATTCCAAAGGCTCTCCCACCCCGAGAGCGGCACAGGGAAGCTTTTCCTGCTGCCATCCATCCCCACTTCTGTTCGCTCCCATCTTCTGGGAGATGAGAGCTGCAGGTAACTGCCATGACCTTCATCAGGCAGGTTTCTCCTGATGATGGGCAGAGCCCGGGAATGCTCCTCTCCCAAAGGAAAAAGCACCTTCACAAAGCTTTTGTGAAATTGAGATTTTTTCCCCCCCACCAGCATTCCCAAAGGCTGGTGACCAACATCTGGCGGGGCCTGTGGAATCCCACCAGCTCCAGGCTCTGCAGCACAGCTCCACCCAGGGTTCCCATCTCACCCTCCCCATTTGATCAGGAAGAATTTAAACCATCTGCAAAGTCACCGACAGTGTGCTAATGGCAACTCACAGAACACGTTCCTGTTTTATCTCAGAGACTTCTGGTCTCAATGTGAGGCGTTGAAACCATCACCAGAGCTGCCCACCAGGCTTCCCGTGCTGGCCGTCACAGCACAGAAAAGCCTGTCCCACCAAAAAGGCAGCCCAACCCCTCCTCTGCACATCCCCCAGCCAGGCTTTGCTCTTAGCCCTCCGCAAGGGAGTCCTTTGGAAGCATCAGGCAGTCGCTGCTTTGCTCTCTGATCTCCCCCAAACTCTAATTTTTGAGCAGTCCCAGCCTAAAATCCAAGCTCCCTCCAGGTCCTAAAGGACAACTGGTGACATCAGTGGCCCTTCCCTGCAGGCAGAGGTCTCAGCAGAGCCCTGAGCACGGTTTCAATCACATCAGGGGCCAGCACCTGTTAAATCCTTGCCCAAACTGATTTAAATAACTTATTGCAACTTGCACACGGAGACGTGGCCTGAAAATTGCGTTTTTGGCTTTCTGACAGGAAAAGGGAAATGCAAACCATGAGATGTGCTTTTTTTTGAAGCTTGATAGGAACAAATTTGGGAGTGGTTTATCAGACATATGCACGGCACGTGGCCTCTGGGTTTTCTCGGGGCTGAATCCTTTCTTGAGGTTTTTGGTTTGGGCTGAGCAGCCTTTGAAGCTGCCAGCTGAGGCTGCTCAGCAGCAGGAAACGCTCAGGACCCAGAAGCTGGGGGGGCTGAACCCGTTTTGTCAGAGAAACCCACATCAGACACATCCCAAGTGCCACTTCCATCACCCCTCAGTCCTTCAGCACAGGGATAACTCCTCGTGGGCCAGAGGTCCCTCTCTGTCCACCTGATGTCTTTATCCACGCTTCCCCAAAGACAGGAGGATTTCCTTAAGTTCATTTCCAGAAGCTTTTTCAATGCTGACCACAAGTGAAACAGGGCAAGAGCTCCCCAGATTTATTCTGGCTGGTTTAAGTGTTCACTTACGGCTCAAGCTAAAAATGGGAAAACTCCCAGAAATCCGTAAGAAATAATCCCACTCTGCGGAGTTTTCCTCTCTAACCCCTGACTGGCCTTTCTGGATTGTTACCCAGATACCTTTCACCTCAAGCTGCAGCTCGGTTGCTTACATTCAATAGAAAAGTGCCACTCTTCATCCCAGCACCTTGATTTTCCGTGAGGATCCCTGAGCCCACCCCAGTGCGGGGTTCAGGAAGCATGAGTGGCTGCCTCCTTCCATCCTTGCTGTCACTGCTTTGCTTTTTGACATTGCAGCCTCTCTGCACAAATAAATCTTGGGTTCGATGCTGCTGAAATGTTTTGTAAACAGCTTCCAAGAGAAACAGAATGTTTCTGCTGCTGATTTCATCTGAGCTGTTTGTACACGCGAGCGAGTTCCCGAGAACTGCAGAGATTTGCAGCCTGAAATAGCCCAGATTTTTCCTGTCAGGCCCACGAGTTTCAGTGAAGTCACTCCAGGGATGACTTTGGTCCAGGAACAAACATTTTAGACTGACCCTTTCAAAGCAAAGCCCAAAGCCTTTGGTAAGGCTTTGGGAACACCACCAAGATTGGGATTATCGAAGGAGAAATCTGTATTAGAAAAGCCAGGTTTAATTCTCCAAAATCATAGAATCATTTAAGTTGGAAAAAGAGTTTCAAGATCATCAAATCCAACCATCCCTGAGCCTTGTGCTCTCCAGATGCTCTCAGATAACTCAGGGTCTCAATTATTCTACCTTGTATGAGTTCACAAAAAAACACCCAAAAATCATAGAAGAGATCCTGTAAAATACATCAGCTGCCTCATTTATAATGTTAGGCTTTAAAAAATCCCTATGGGCACAAGGAAAGCTGTGAATGATCCCTGTTGGCATATTGGGATTTCACCCTGAGCCACAAAAGCCACGACATCACAGTTTTAGGCTAATTCACATTTGCTCAGCAGTCATTCTGTTCAACTCAGTTTGGGCCAGTTTATGTTCATTTTGGAAACAGCATTCCCTGTGAAACTTCGTTTTTATCACCCAGATCCCAGCATGGATCCTGAGCTTCAGGAATCACCCCAGGACAGTGTCAGTGTTCCTCTGTCCCTGCCACAGCAAAGACAAATCCTATAAATGGTGATAAAGCCATAAGTGAAAAATTTAATCCAATAAAACCCCCGAGGTTTGTCCCTTGGATCTGCTAATCGTGCAGCGTCCTCCAAGCCAGGAATTCTAAACCAAAGGTGACATTCTCTAAAAACCAGGCAGGACAGCATCCTTGCCTCACACAGGACAGCAGCACCACCCTGACCAGGGGAGGAGCAACTTTTCAGGGATCTTTTCCACAAAGCACAGAGAGAAGCTGTTCCAAGCATAAATCCCTCCTGCTGGGACCATCGCAGCCTCTCATGCCCCTGAGACCATGGTTCTCTTCTCATCAAGGGTGAGCTCTGCCCCATCTCCTGACTGCCCAGCTAATCTGCCTAAACCTGCATTAGGAATTAAGATTATTTCTCTTAATAAATAGGGTTTTTGCAACTTTGTGTCAGCCGTTGAGAGGAAAGTGCAATGGGGAGCACAGAAGGTCAAAGCCCAGCTAAGCACAGGCCAGAGAAGCCACCTCTGCAGCACAGCTCCAGAAATCCTTGAGAAACACGAAAGTTTCCAGTTTCCAAGCTGCCCCTATTCACCTACTGAGCTAAACATGTTTGTAAAGGAAAAAAATAAAATTAAAAATCAGGATTTCAAGCCCGGCACTCGAGAGGTGTGATCCCACCTCTCCTTCCCACACCCAAGTGGCTCCATCAAGAGCAGAGCTGATGGGCAATGAGGATGGTGCTTTTCACCAGCCCTGCACTAAACCACATCAATCTGGTGTCCCATTATCCCCTCATCTTCTGTCCCATTAATTTTATACCCGGTCTGCAATCAAACACCTTCAGGCACTTGTGCTACTCAAGGGTTAAAGTATTTGCTGCTCACAGGGCTGATGAGGTTAAGACAGAGGCTTTGATGCTGATTAATCATTAGCAGTTTCTTCGGCATTATTTAAGAAAAAACACACCAAAGGAGCTGCTCTAAGATGCTTTAAGTAGTGAAATATCACAAGTGCAAAAGCAGCTTTTTTGGGATAATTTAAACTGGATTAACCTCCCTGCAGGGCCACCTCAGGTGCAGCAAAGTTTGGCTGAGATAATGCACCTTGCAGGAAGTGGCTGTTTGCTCCGTGAGGGATTTTGCACGTGGATTCCCGCGGTGATTTTGGTATAAAAACGCTGGGAAATGTCTTTTTGTTGCTGTATCGACATTGTTACCAAGGGCATTCCTGGCCTACATGTACAAACCTTGGCTCCAAAGGGGACCTTTAGGATCCCTGGAGGAGCAGAAATACCTCAACAGATTCATTCCCATGATAAAATTAAGGAAAAGGTGATGTTTGGAGGAAAAAGCAATGAACAGAGGCTGGACCCAGCATTGATAAGCAGGCACAATGATCAATATTGTCACTGCCTAATGGTAATTTACTGCCCAAACCCACCCATCTCCAGGCTGATGTACTGAAACCTGGGGAAGTTTAATATAAGCAGATGTTTTGGAGTGAAAGTCTCAGGAGGAGGCACAGGCTCCGGCACTGACACCAGCACAGGGCACTCTGCCCCCCCAGTGGCACCGGCTGCACACCAGGACAGAGCTGGAACATTTACCTGTCCCTACAGGCACGGGGAAAAGGAGGTGACTGATCTTAGGAAACCTGCTAATTAATGTTTCTGAAGATTCCGAGATGAAAGTCCCTCATTATTTCAGGGCACACCCAATTCCTTATCAAGGGACCTGCTCATAACCCCGCAGCCCAGAACGCTGCTCTGGTTTCATCCAGCCCTTTTCCAGCCCAATTTGGGAGCCCCCAGGCTGGTGCAGTGCAGAACGTGACTCAGCCAAGCCCTGGAAGAACAAATCAGGGTTTTAGAGTCCAGCCTAGCTAGCAAGATAAAACCAATTTTAAAATGCAAGATACGCTCTCCATGAAGAGCTCTGGGATCGCGTAACCTCACTGATCCCATCTAAACCCACCAAATTCCTGCCCAGCCCTTTTATCCCCAGCCAGCTGCAGCCTGGTGGGACTTGGCAGGGATTCCATTGTGGTGTCTCTGCCACAGCATCCCTGGAAATCCTGCCCAGCCCCAGCTGTTCCAGCAGCTGGCAACCACAGCAGAGACCGGGGCAACTCAGCTCCAGAGCGTCCCAGCAGGGAGGAGAGCCCATCCTGGCCTGGCACCTGCTGCAGCTGCCAAGCAGGGAGGGCAGGGAGCAGGATCCTTCCCCCCGCACAGGGAGAATCACGGGTGTGCTCCCAGCCTGCTCCGTGCTGGGGAACACGGCGTGGACACCCTGGGAATCACCAGGAGCAGGGCACGGCTGGGATGGACGCAGCAGCCAGGTGATTCTGAGGAGAAGAGTCAGGTTAAGCTCCTAATTCCCAATTAATTATTCTGTGCATTGCTCAGAACACCTCTCGCTTTGCTTTTGGAAAAAAAGGCAGCATCAGATTTTCCAGCAGGACAAGCCCTGTGTGTCAGGAACGTTTTCTTTCAGCAACGTACTGAAGAAGTGCAAAGGGTCACGGGAGCTCTGGGATGACATCAGCCTCCTTACTATTAATCCTGTGTTGAATATTATCCAGGAGAGAGTAATTTTTAATGGGGCCCTGGTTCGTCTTGTTTAAACTTGCACATACCTGAGCTACTTTTAGGCCTAAACCCACAGAAAAGAAAATAATGCAGCTTGGCTTTAGTGCAAGCAAGAGAAGTGCTAATTCCACCTTCTTTTATCCCCACATTTACTCAGTAGTACAGAGTAAATAGACCAAAATGGAGATTGTTACATTAAGGCACACCTAATAATACTACACCTCCTTAATGCCAATTAACTCTGGGGCCCTTCAACATTGCACTCACTCAGAGCACACTTCAGATAATACAGCTGATAGGGGAGGTGAAAAAAAGTGGTGAGATCAGCAGCAGTGGGCAAAGCTGAGCTTCCAGGAGTGGAACGAAAGCGTTTCTCCCGGCAGCACACGGAATTTTTTGTCCTGCAAGTCTCCAGGGCTTTATCAATCTCTAACCCATTTCCAGCCCCTCCACTCTGTTATTAAATACAAGAGACGAGCCTCAAGCTGCAGGAAAGGACCTCAGGAACCCAGTTTTGGTGCAAATCCCAGATTTACAAATAAAACTGGGTGCAAAGGAGCTAAGCAGCTGCGCAAGGCTTGCCCAGAGAGGCTCAGAATCACAGCCTGGTTTGGGGTGGAGGCAACCTCGAGAATCAGCTCATTCCACTCTCCTCTCATGGGCAGGGACACCTTCCACTGCCCCAGGTTGCTCCAAGCCCTGTCCAACCTGGCCTCTCATCCACCAACAAGGAAAGGAGGGAATCAGGCATCCTGTCCCCAGCACAGGCTCAGAATTCTTGTTCCACAGGAGCAGAAACCGCCAAAGGAGACACAACCATTTGTGTGAGCAGAGCACCAAACTGCAGCTCGTGTAAAGGGCACCAGAGATGGGTTTTCCCTGCCAGGGCGGAGGTCACATCCAGCTTTCCAGCCCATTCATTGGCAATGTACCAACACAGCTCTCTGATGGTGCCCCCAAAAAGTCGATGAAGTGTAAAGTTGTATTAATCCAAAGAGCTTTAAAAAGGATTTTTTTTAGAACCATCTGTCCGCTAAAAATGGCAAGGAGTCTCCCATGGAATTCAACACCGATGCCCAGTTACACAGCTGGACACCAGCAGGAGTGCCAGCGGTGCCAGGAGAGGAGACTCCACTGGTCCCTGTGGTTCTTCCCACACATTCCTGCTCCCAGATAACTCACAGGATGCCCAGAGCTGACCAAGAGGAACCTACAGCCAAATGAGGAAACCACCGCTGACAAGCAAGAGGCTGCAGGGCCTGAACGCCCCGCAGTTAGAGAGGGAATTTTTAATTTTCATGCTCTCAATGAAGTCATCATTGGTTGTTTCAGAGATGGAAGGTATGATCTGCCTTTCTAAAGATACACCTGGAAGGCTGCCAGGGCAACACGGGCCTCCCAAACCAACGGGAAACCCAGCCTGGATTGCCTTGGAGACCAAGAAGCCCTTGGAGACCAAGAAGCCCTTGGAGACCAAGAAGCCCTTGGAGACCAAGAAGCCCTTGGAGACCAAGAAGCCCTTGGAGACCAAGAAGCCCTTGGAGACCAAGAAGCCCTTGGAGACCAAGAAGCCCTTGGAGACCTCAGGAGCTGCTGGAAAGGTCTTTTCCACAGCAGGGAGAGGAAACCTTGGCTGGATTGTGGGTCAGGAGAGCCCATGGTCCTGACGCAGAGCAGCAGAGCCCTCGGAGCAGCCCTGCAGCTCAAGGGAGCCGCAGAGCCCTGGATCCAGAGGGCTCCTGCTCATGGTGGGATGGCCCCGAGGAAGACTCACACCTCGCACAGGATGAGCTCAGCTCCTCCTAAACCTGCTCGTGGCAAGGCTGCAGCTGGCATTGGCTCTCCAGGGAGACCAGGAGCTGTGTGACAGACTCCAGGCTGGGACAGAGCCCACGGGAGGAAGGCCTGGCATCCTCCCAAGGGTGGGATGTTCCGGGAGCTGAGCGGCATCGAGCCCATCCTGGGATCCACTGCACCAGGGGCGAGGCAGTGCCGTGGGCATTGCAGGAGGCCCTACAAAACAGAGCTCCCAGCCAGTTCCTTGCCCATCAAGCCCAGAGAGTGATTAGATTAATTAGGGTAACAAGAATGCCATTGCTTGGGCACTGGTAGCACCCAGAGCACCAGAGGCAGGCAGAGGTGAAACCCTCAACAGGGAATTGTTCTCACACATCCAAGACAGGAGCTCCCTCCAAAAGGCCTTTCAAGCTTCGCAAAAATCCCAGCTTCCAAAGCCATTCCTTCTCCTCCCCAAAAATCCAAGGGTTCCAAATGCTGAGTAGCTCAAAATTTTCTACTGGGAATCATTGACTTCAGGTCAGAAAAGAGCTCCAAGATCAATTCCAACCATTAGCTGCCTGCTCCACCACTAAAATATATCCCAAAGCATCGAAAAACATTTAGGGGGAAAAAAAAACCCAAATGAGGATTATTCAAAAAAGCATTCAATGGGGTGAGGGAAGTGACCTGTGACACTGATGTCAGGCAGAGAATTGGCTCAGTGTTCACAACCAAGATTTTAGGAGCTGCTAAATTTAAGAAAACACCTTTAACAAGTTATAAATGCAATTGATTAAATCACAGAATCTGACACTATGGAAAAATCACTTATTGCTCGAGGGGGAGGGGAAGAAATTTTTTTTAAGCTTTTTTTACAAATGCAAATATAACCAGGCTGATTTGTGCCAGGGAATTTTTCTTTTTCAACCTGCACTGTTTGTTCTGTGGCACAGACCAGGGAAATCTGGTTCCAGCTGAGATTTGTGTCTGGTGTGACCACCAAGGCTCAGGAGCAAAGGGCTGGAGCAGGGGATGCCATCACACAGAGCCAGGTGCAAACCAGGGCTGTGGAACCAGAGCAGCCCAACGGCCTCAAAGCAGGAAATCCATTTTTATTTGGATTAACACATTGGACAAACTCAACCCAACTCATTTCACCAGGATTTTCCCAGTTGCAGGGACAGGCTCGCCTGTGTTTTATGGGGAAAGGAACTTTCCAGGGGGAGACACAAGTTAGAAGAGCAATACTTGTGAATTTTAAAGCCACCTGTGCTGCCTTTTATCTACATGCTGCTGAAAACATGAGCAGGATGATGGCAAATCAGGTCATTTCACACCACAGATCCAAAAATGAGCTTCCTGGGTGTTTTTACTCCAGTTAAAGCTGGTTCAGGCAGAGCAGATGGACAATCCACCAGCACTTCCCAGTGCTGATCACAAACAGCCCCATCCAACTGGGAGACTCAAACCAGTCCCCAGAGCTCCTTTGCTGAAGGAGCAAAGCCCATCTGCAGGTTTCGTGAATTTTTCTTCTTTTTTGTCAGGCTGGATCAAATTAGGAAAGGAACAGAACAGGCAAAAAGGCTAAAATTAAACTGTCCCTCAAATGGTGGGACATTACAGGGAAAGAGGAACCTCTGAGCCACTGGTTTGGGGTCCTTATCTTTGGCTTGGCTCTCCAGGAGCACCAGGCACTCCCCCACTGGGTAGTTGGATGATAATTTAATTAAATCAGGATTTCAGCAACAAAATTAGTGACCTTCTGGAAAATGCAGGAGCAGGGACAGTACCTTGGGCACTGCCCTACAGCCAAGCTGCTGCTCCTCCAAGAGGTGGAGCAGGAAGGTGTGGATGTGGCACCTGGGGACACAACTCAGTGTTGAGCTTGGCAGCGCTGAGGGAACAGCTGCACTTGCTGGTCTTGGAGCTCTTTTCCAGCCAAAATAATTCCATGATTCTGAGGGATGTAAAAGGATCGCCGGCCATGCCGGTGCTCCTCAGTGTCCTGGAGCTCCACCAAGCACGGAGGAGGGAGAGGAGCCAGGCTGGACCCAAAGCACCCTCTCCTGCCTTACCCCAGGAAGGAACCTTCCAGTCCCATGGCAAAATCCACAGAGATTTCACCCAAACCCACGACAATCACGACAGGAGGATGGACAAGTTCAATCCCAGCCAGGATCTGGCTGCTGCTGCCAGCTCCTCAATCCCACAGACACATCCATCTCCACAGGGCTCATGAACACCAAAAGGCTGGAGGTGCCAGGGAAAAGCAGAGATTCTGATGCAAATGCATGCCCAGCCCCTTCCAGAGCTCCAAAGCAAAGCTCAACCAGAAATGCAGCTTCTCAGACCAGGATCCCTTGCAACAGCCGAGCTTTCCTGCTTCTAACGAGACCTGGAATTACTCTGGAAGTGCCTGAGGACAGTTCAGAAATCCCAGGTTTAGATTTTCCACCTCTCTGCACACACATCTCCCATGAAGGCCACAGGAGACATGCCACCACCAACCTCCCCTTCTCCAAGCAAGTCATCTCCAGATATCCATGTTCCCAGGCAGGAATTGTCATGAGAACCCCACAGGGATCCTGGAATTCTAAATATCACCTTCATTTTACAATTCCTTAAAAAGAAGGGACTTGCCCTGAGAGCAGACTTAGGATTTGGACCGCAACCCATCAGTTCCCAGTTTACCAAACTGGGGCATGGCTGATTCCAGATTTCCTATCACAGCAGCTCCCCCCTTCTGCGCTGCAAAAAAATTTCTTCTCCATGCTTGAAAATGAGTTACTCTAATGAGGAATGTGTCCGTATTTTTAAAAAAAAAGTTATTCTCCCAAAAGACAGCTGGATTCTTGAGAAATGGCCCCAAACACGGGTAAGAGACAGGGCCATCCCTGCTCTCTGCTAATGGGGTGTTAAATTATCCCAATTACAAGTGTTGCAATGTCACATCTTTAGCTCCGTAACAAGCAGTAAAATCTTGGCACGGCTTTTGGCCAAAGGCAATTGCTTATCAAACCCAGTGCCAGAGAAAAATGATAACTATTTCCTAATACATCAGAGGAATGCTGCAGTGGGATGCAGAGCTTCATTAGCCAGAGACAAGCCCATTGTGGTGGCGTGGTTTTAATCGTGGCGGGGAGGTCTGCGGGAAGAGGCTCCTGTTGATCACAATTGCAGCAGAGCCCAGCCAGGGCCACGTGCACTGGGGCGTGTTAATTCACTCCCTGCTTCCTCTGATTTATTTAGAAAGCTTGGGGTTTGTATTCGCTGAGCTGAATTCGGAGAGAGGCTGGCAGCAGCACGGAGAGGATTCATGGAATCATAGAATCCTTCAGGCTGGAAAAGACCCCTAAGGTCAAGTCCAACCATTAACCAACACCACCAAAAGCAGCCTGGCTGCAGGAGGAATCGGCAAAGCTGGGATGGGTGTCCCAAGAGCTGTTGCCTCAAGCAATCCCTCAGCACCGAGCTCAGCCCCACCTGAAAAAGGAGGAGGGATAAAGATCTGCTACCCTGAGCAACATCCAAATCTTTGCAGGACACTCAACACACGAATTTATCCTGTTTGGAGAGCCAGGAGCACATCAGGATTGCTCTAAGTCCCACTGACTCCCAGATCTAAGTTAGACTTGTTTGGAAATCCTGCAGCACTCCAGCAGCTCTGCATCCCAATCCTGCTGGAACCTGGATGAGCAAAGCCTGCACTGAAGGGAAAAATAACACGGGGGGAGGAAGAAAGTCAGCTGAACTTTGTTTAACCCCACAACGAGTGCAAAGGGATTTCTTATTTTCTTCCCTCTGGTTTGTCCATCCCTAATTAGTATCTCAGAGAAAGCCATGTCGGAGTTTCGTAACCCCACCAGAGCGGGGAGGCTCAGCCAGGACTGCCTGGGGTTGCAGAAATTTAGTTTATGCTTTGTCCTCCCAGCATTTCTCCCAGGCCAGACCATGGGGTGTGCCAGGGGCCAAACTGCCAGACATCACAGCACTCTTTGGCCCAAAAAGCCCTCAGAAGGCAACCAAAAGAGGATCTTCTGGGAGCTGGAGCTCCCTGGCCTGAAGCCAGCACTGGGAATGTGCTGGATTGGACCAGGTGTGGAGGGATAAGGACTTCACCATTCAAAGACTGGCCCATAAAAGATAGAACTGATGCCTGCAGCTCCCAGTGGGGACAGTTCCCCCAAATCGTGTCTATTTAATCTCAAGGGTGAGGAGCTCAGCTTTGGAAGTTGCATCCACCTGAGACGCAGCTCCTCGAGGTGCAGGAGCAAGGATGCAAGCCCCTCTCCATCCCAAAACTCCAGGGCCAGCAGCTGTCTCAGGGAATGCAAACACTTCTACTATCAACTACTGAAAAATCACAATTTCTCATCACAGTGGGTATTTACAGGTGCTTCCCAGGAGCACTGAGGCAGGGAGCCACAGACACAGCCCGGAAAGCCTGGGGAAGGCTGAATTATGCTGAGCTGCAGTTGGATTTTGAGGGCTATTTCCTGGCAATGGGTGTGTCAGGATTATTCATTCATTCATAAAAGCCAATTCACACCAAAAATCCCAGGCTTGCCATTGGATATCCACAAGAGAAGCCAGGTCTAAGAGCTCAACCAGGCCAGGGAACAAAATCAGTGCTAAATCATCCGTTATCCCAACCAAGGGAGTTAAATAAAACCACCACAACTTCCTAACAAGCCAAAATACTCATGTAGAAACCTTTGATCCTAGAGGACAAGTGCTTAAAAGGAATCTCATCCATTCACCGATTCCTCCCACTCATGGGCTACCAAAACCTGGCCAGGACATTCCTTTGTGGAGAGATGCAGATTTTACACCAGATGTTGGAGATTCACCTTCAGAGCACCGCCAGGGCTTTAACAGCCCACAGGGCCTGGTTCCCCAGGACTCGGTGCTGCCTGGAAGGTTCCAGGGGTGTCCCCAGTCCACATCACCCCCCAGAGCACACCCACCACAACGGGCTCCTCCTGGAGCCCTGAACAGCCAGAGGAGGGGGCTCCACGGGAGGGATTTACTCCAAAGGAGACACATCCTTCCTGATAATGCACTCCAGCTTCCTTTTCCCCGTTCACATCTGGGGTGCATTTCTAGGTAGCCAATTCAGCTGCGCGGTTCCACACGTGGCACCGCAGCATCGCCTTCCCCACTCGGAGAAAACCCTTCCTCTGCTGAGAAACAACCCCCAGCAGTTCATAAAGCTCAACAAGGAGTGGCCAACATGAAGAAACAACAGAGCAGGGTGGGTGGGGGGGAAAAAGAGGAATAAAACACCGAATAAAGCGGTGCAACGGCTCTGGAAAAAAACAAGCAGAAATTATCCCGTTTGTATAAGATATTCCGAGAGCCGGTGTCAGTCCATCATGGTTTGTATTAAACCCAGATGGAGATCATCTCCTCTTCAAAGAGAAGTGGCTGTAGTTGTTACAGTCGGCCAGCTGGTTTTAAGCTCCCCTTTTCCCTGCAGTGTAATATATCCCGTGCTCGTTGGAGCTCACGTCCCATGGAATATCTGTGCAATTTGTAACCAGCACACAACGCGGCTCAGCTGTAATTCCATAAATCACCCCGCAGCCTCCGTTTAATAATAAATCTTCTGACAGCTCTGGGTTGCAAAGGACCAAGTGAAGGTTTGAAAGGGTTTGGGTTTTTTTTTTTTCTTCTTTTTTCTTGCCTTTCGAAAAGAAAAAGATTCAAAGACATTTGCAAAATCCACAAGGGGTCAGTGTCTTGGCAGAAATCCTCCTCCAGCGCTGAGGAACACAGGCATGGCCCCAGCTCCAGGATGTTTTTAATACTCCGAGACAAGGGCAGGATTTGTGGGGGCAGGGGGTTGATTTTGATGTTTCTCCCTGCCTCCCTTTTTAATGAAAAAAAAGCAACTCAAGCAGCAATTCTGCTTTGCTGCACTGTTTTTCTGCTTCGGCACGAGTGACCTCTGAGGAGTGGGAGAGCCCTGCAGGGGGATGCTGACCTTGGACCTGCGTTGCTCAACCAGGGTGGATGCTGGGGCCAGGCAGGAGGGGGCTCAGCCCCAGCGGCTTTCCCAGAGCTCGGAAACATCCCCTGTAGGGCGAGGGCAACGCCACAAAGGGCCGGATAGATCGCAGCCCCTTGGATTCACCCGGTCCCTCCACACTGCTGCAGCTCAGGGCTCCCCACAGGTTCCCTGGTGTCACCCCCACCGTGCCTGGGGACATCAGCCAGCCTGGGCACGGGGCAGGATGGAGCAAGGTGAGGCTGCATAGCCGAGTGGAAAAGGGTCAGTAACACCCCAAACCTCAGCCCAAACCCACATCCCACCACGGGGCCGGTGTCGCACTCAACTTGTACACACACAAAGCCTCAGAGCCTCAAATAAAGCCCAGTCCCAAATCTCTCTCTCTCCTGATCCACCTGAGGGGTCTGACACCAACAGCAGGTCCAGAGGAGGGATGGAAACCACATCATCTTCAAGGTCCCTTCCAACCCAACCCGTCCTGAGGGGGAACAGAGCATTTCCCAGCCCGTCTCAACCGAGTGACCCCAGGGGCGTTTCTAAAACCAACAAAGAACAAGTTCAGTGTTGCTGCAGAAGTTCATTCACGACCACATAAGAAGTAGGCTGAGCTTTCCTAGTCCATCTGCTGCATTTTGCTGCTCACATGGAGGATTCAGAGTTGTTTTGCTGATTTTCCATTGACTGCTCCAAGAGGTGATGCCCAGAGCCCTCACGAGCCTTGCCTTGGTCTCCCTTTCTCAGGTGCGTGGCACCAAACCAGCCCGAGCCCACGGGAGGGGTCTCTGAGGGGGGACTGTAGGCTGGTGACAGAGGAAGGATTGCCCAAGTCTCACTCAAGGAGCAGCTCTGACCTCCCACCCTCCCTCCACACACCACCACTTATCTTGGAGGAAACATTTCACAACATCGCATGAAAAAAATGTGCTTTTTTTCCCAGAGTTTTCTTTTACGTTTAATAAACCAAAGTTTATGACCATTAAGCTGCTATCAAAAGTCATCTCAGCTTGTCTAATTTCAGGCTAAAAAGCTCCAAACGTGTTGGTTAACTCCAAAAATCACCACACAACCCTTTTCATCTTGCTTGATCCCAGCTCACATGCACGTTTTTGGGAGAGGTTTCCTAAGAAGGAATTCAAGGCTATCAAAAATTTTTTTTTTTTTTTAAGGGAAAAGCAATACTGAGCTCAGTTCCCATCAGGGCACCACATACTTGGAGCCACCTCAGATGCTGGGAGGCTCCTGCCCAAGTCCCTACACATGCCCTGCAATTCCATAGGTTACAGATGCCAAGGGCAGCACAAATCCTGCTCGTTTAACCCCAGCACAGGGGACAATATCTGACCCAGGTGGGCAATAGCTCCGATTTCAGGGACTGATAAAACTAGGAAGCAGAGAGGAAGGAAGTTCTCCCATCACATTCCCACAGATGGAGGGTGATGTCAGAGGTTCCCTCCAGCCACTTTCTGGAGCAGAGCACGGATCCTACCAGGGATTTCTCTGCCAACACAACCAGCTGCAGGAGGGGAGGATTTGCCCTCATGAAACAGCAGAAGCCACGACCAGAAGGGATCTCATGCAGCAGAAACACAACTCAGCAGGGACTTTCCTGCTGGGAGACTCTGAGAGCAAAGCAGAACAGCCTTTGTGACCATCCTCATGCACCTGCTCGGGCTGCAAACAGAGCTGCTCCTACAGAGCCAGCACCAAACCCCACACCCAGAAATCCACACATTTGGCACTTCTAACAAGCAATAATGGGTTAATTATGGACTTGCCAAAGCTATTTTTAAACTGCTGCTGTGACAGAAGAGCTGCAGAAGCTGTTCCAGCACCAGCCTCCCTGGGCTGATGGTCCCACTCAATCCCCACCATGAGAGCTGCACCACGGGCTGGCTCACAGAGCCCTCAGAAGAAAGAGAAAAACATGCTGAATTCCCCAGCATTTGAATCACGGAAGTGTTTGCCAAGAATGGGCCTCCCTCGTTAGAGTTTCATAATTCTTCAATGCTCTCAGCCCTGCTCAGCCCCCGTTTGGGTAATAATTAACTGTTCCCAGCGCTCGGCGCCTGCTCCGTGCAGCCCTGCGTGCTCCAGCTTGGCACACAGACCTTCGAAATTAACAGCACTGAGAAGTTTATTTCTGTTAATTACGCTCTTTTGGAAGGAGAAGAGGAAGGAAAGCAATTTCCAGAGCCGTGTGGGGGTTTTCTTCTCACCCTTCCCCCCCAGCATCCTTCGGGAGAAGGCACTTCACACCCACCGTGGAGCTTCCCCAGAAATGGGTTGTGGTTTCAATTCTCAGTCCCCGAAGCGAACACAGATCCCTGCTGCCAGGGGAGGAGGCCCGGCACCGCTCCACCCAGAGCCCTCAAGGGGTGGTGATTCAGTTCCCTTCTCAGAGGGGTTCGTGCCACCAGCCTGGAGAGCCTCGTGTCCCAAATGCCACCCACGGCCCGGCTCGCCCAGTGCTGAGACTGAGGCCATCAGAGATGGACCAGCAGAGGATGCTGGGTGGAAGAGACCAGCAGGGACAAGGTCCAGCCTCTTCTCCCTCCAAAACCTGCAAGGGAAGCTCTGGGGACTCTTCCCTTTTGCTCCCACCCCGATCTCTCCCACTGCACACGCTCTTCCCTGGGATGCCAGGCTGGAGGGACGCTCTGGGGACAGAGCCAGGCTGTGACCTGCTGCCACTGAGTGACACAAGTCATCAAAAACATTTTGTGCCCATTTCATTCAGTTCCTGCCCCACCACGGGGTGCAGAGACACTGCGGGACCGAGCAAGTGCCCTGTCTCCTGCCCCACCATCACACACTCCATGGCACTGGCAATGGGAAATCCTCCTAGACATTCTGGAAAGAGGCAAGAGGTCAGAGGCACTTTATTATGTGGAAAAAAATAATAATAAAAAAATCAATCAATCAATAGGTTTCTGTGGGTGTTTTGTATGGATAGAAGGATTCTTTCCCTCTTTCCTGTGTCACAGGTTGGTGTCCCCTGGCAGCACAGCAGAGTACCCACACAGTCCCACCACACCTGGCACAAGGCCACCAGCTTCTCACCCAACCCAAACCAGCAGCTGGAGGGTGCTGAGGCTCCCAGCACTGCCAGGGCTGCCAAGGGAAGGAGCTGGGAGCACCATCACACCGAGGAGGAACCTCTGAGGAAACTCCTGGCAGCAGTTCTACAGCAACAAGGAAACCATGAGCTCGGGGGTTCCTTTCCCTGACCACAGCACAGGGAGATGCCACCAGTCCACGGCCCTGGCATTCCCAGACCAGCTGCCAGCATTAACCCCTCCCACAGCTGTGATCATACCAAACACAATCCCATAAACAGCATCCAGATGTGATCCGGGAGGCTCCACAAACCTTCTTGATCTCCTGACAATGGTGCCCGGAAGGATTTGGAAAGCTGACAGAAAGCTTTGAAGTTCTGTATAAAGTGCTTTGGGCATCCACAGCGACAGCTCCACCATCCCCATCCCACCCGGCTGAGCACCCTTCCCTCATCCCAAGGTGCTGCTGGGGCAGGAAACACGAGCCTGACATTTGCTGCGTTTGGGAACTGGGGAGCTTGGGGGCTGCTCTGCCCTTTATCCCATCCTGGGGTCTGGAAATCACCCGAGGAAGGCAGCACTTAGGACATTTCCTCTGCTTCCCGGTCCGGGCTCAAAGTACTGTGGGAAAAATTATTCCCAGAAAAAAATTTGGTATCTCCGAGCTTGGCCCAGCAGCGAGCTGAAAGTGAGAGAGACAGGAAAAGCAGCAGAGCAGCACTTCCTAAATCTAAAGAGGAGCTGGGGGAGTTCACTTTTCACCTGAGTTTCCTAAGGAAATACGGGAATGAGCCACCCTGCCTGTCCATCCCCACAGTTTGAGCCACTGACTTGCTTTAAACAAAAGCTGTGCGAGGATGAGCCGTTGCCAAAGACATTCCATGGGGTCTGACGTGCCATCCCACACCCCCTTCCTGCCCCTGCGCAGGGGAACGCGCCAGCAGCAGCAAAAAGGAGCTACAAGAGACATCCCAGCCTCAAATCCCATAACCAGAGCCTGCATCTTCTCAGGCAAGCAGGAAAATCCAACCCCCAAATTCAATTCCACGGCAGCTGGAGCCCTCCGAGCCCCTCCTCAACAAACATCTTTATTTTCTCCAAAGCTTTGCCTCTCCACCGGCCTCCACAAGTGGGATGCACTTCCCACCGCCCTCCCAGAGCTCCGTCCCACTTCTCCAAGGTCCATTTGCAGCTTTGTCCCCCTCAGCCCCATGCCCAGGCTGGAGGGAGGCTGGGAGAGTCACATTTCCCCAAGAAATTCCGGGAAAAGCGCTCCTGCTTCTAATGAGAAGATTTTTTTTTTCCCCCTCTGCTCTCTTCCATAGCCAAGCTAATAAAAATGGAAAGCTATGAGAAATTCCAGCAGAAGGGAGGTGTGGGGGAGGAGCAAAGGGAAGATACCACTCATTTAAACCTATCCTGAACAGAAGATAATTAGCCATATATATCCCAGAAAGAATAGCAACAGTATATGCAATTATTGGGAATGCACACTTTAAGAGCATTTGCCAAAAATGCCTGTTTTTATTAAAAAGGAATGGTTTCACAAAGGCCCAACTGTAAGAAAGGTTGTAATTTGCCCAAATAAAACTTAATTTGATCCATGAAATAGCTGTGGTTTATTGTGTAATATATGTGCTATGTGTTTTAATTTAATAGAATCCAATATAATTGTGAGCCAGTCAAGTTTCAGAGCAATTTTGGGTTGTTCCCACAGTGTGCAGAGCACAGATGCTACTTTGTGCATCGCACCAGCACATCCATAAATCAGGAATATAGGAAGGATTATCCACAAAGCAGCAAGCAATGCTTCATCACGCTCCAGACGGAAAATAAGACCTTTGAGGGAAGCGAAAGGAGTTATTTACAGGAAATAACTCGGGATGCTCTGCACTCAACCACTGCAGCTCGGGCTCCCGGATGCAGTTTTGGGGTGCTGGAGCAGCCCCAGATGTCACCCAGCAGCCAACAACGCCACGGACCCCATTGCAGTGCCCCCAGCCCACCTCAAGAGAGGGGAGAGGGAGGTGAATCCTGATTTTTGCTTTCTAGGAAGGTCGTGCTCCATGTCGGCCATCCACGGGACCAGAGCCTTGTCCACCCACCAGGCAGCTCAGGACAGCAGGGACACACCGAGGGGGAGGTACCAGCATCTCTCCTCCCCCAGCACAGCTCTGCAGCCACCCAGCTCCCACTCCCTCAGAAAGCTGAGCTTCCACCAGCCGGGGCACCCAGGGAGCAGCAGCTTCTCCACCAGCCTCTCTCTCCAGGCCGTGCCCTGCTCCAGCAGCAGCTCCCCACAGCCAGCCCCATCCTCAGGGCATTTACCTGGATGAGACATTTTGTCCTGGTGTTGGTCAGGGAAAAGCTCAGAACCCCCCTCTGGCTCCTGAGGCTCATCCCACACCCCTCAGAGGCACCAGCAGCTCCATCCTCTGACCCAGGACCAGCCTGGGCAGCTGTTAAAGCTCTTCCTCCACTTCAATCCCACCCCAGGGCAGGCAGAGCCCGAGCCTGGAGGACCCGCTGAAGATTTGGGAAGCGCAGGTTTGTGCGTGAGCAACTCTGCTGCTCTGTTAAAAGCATTAACCCACATCCCAAAGAGCTGGAGATGTTCCACCACTCACACAGCCCGTGAAGCCAAGCAGCATCACACCCCAAAGCAAGCCTCCAGCTCCTTCCTCTGCACCAGCAGGGATTTTTTTCCTTTTCCCTTGGTAGCCCACACGTGGGGGGCAATATCCAGCTTGGCATTACGCATTGAACAACCCCTTCCACTTTTACTGTGAGATAAAGCCCTGAGAAGAAGGATTATGCCTGAAGAACAGCAGCTCCTGTAAAAAAGTGGCTAAACATGTGCCACAAAGGGATCTCAGCCTCTGTTTTTAAGAAGAGCTGAGAGCGGATGAATTTAGCACTAATTTCTTTTCCATTCTGGCTGGTGAAAAGCATTTCTCAGTCATAGCAGCAATGGAAGTCAAGGACAGGGATGATGAATGTTTGCTCACAGGAGGAGCAGCAGCCTCTGGGATCCACCAGCAGCAACTGGCTGCTCCTCCTCAGCCCAGTGCACAGTTTTAAAACCCATTACTGCTAAATTAAGAGGATCTTGTCAAATAAACACACTCCACACCCCAAAGCGCACAAAGATTCAGGTCAAATACTCAAATTATTAATTCAGGATTTCCACTGGTGTGGACTTGGGGTGTGTTTGGCATGGGAAAGCCAGAAACAAACCGTGCAGCCTTTGGGCTGCACCACTACCACCAGGAGAATCCAGCTGATGCCTCCACCAAAGCCTTGGCACTCACAGAAGAAGGTGTCCAGCGAGTTTTGGTGCTTAAGCAACACCTCAGAAGATCTCCCTGTCCCACCACCCCCACAGACGATCCATAAAGAGCCAGGTGAGTCGGACCACCCATCCCAGGCTCTGCTGCAGCACCAAGATCTGACTCCTCACTGCCAAGGGCTGTGGTCTGGGGGAGCTCCACCTGAGCAGCCACTGCCTTGGAGGGGTCACGCTCAGCAGCCAGAGCCCAGCTGAGGCACCAAACCCACCCAACAGCCCCATCCTGCAACAAAGCCATCACTTCTCACCCAGCCACCGATAAACCAGAGCAGCTCTGGGCTCAGTGCTGGCCAGGGCCCCTCAGCACAAGGACAAAGATGTGTTTGCTCAGGGATTCACTGCCCTGTGCCCGAGGGGTGCTCCAGACACCCAGCCTGGGCACCAAGGAGCAGCAGAGGCAGCTCCCCGAGCTCAGTCTGACCCCTGCGAGCAGCACAATGGGTGTTCCAGCACAGCTGCAGGGAAATAAAAAACCCCCTCACTTCCCCACTGCACTGCCCAAAACATCTCTCCAAAAAAAGCCCCTGGTGATGTGTAGGCACGGGGGTGACCCATCAGCGCTCTCAGGACAAAGCTGAGACAGTTCCAGCTCAAAAGGAGCCACACAAACCCTACAGCAGCATCGAGAGCTCGGTCCAAGCACAGCCCAGCACCCTCCAGCCGAGGGGGAACTTTAATTTCTACCCTTAAAATGCTGCAACACCACACAGACCTTAAAGGAACAACAGAGAACACGCCACTTACCTCGGGTGCTGGGATTCCTGCAGGAAGGAGGAAAAACCCCACTTGGAAGAGCTCAGAAGGCTGCCTAAAAAAGAGCAGGTTTGTGGCCATCCTGCTTTTATAGGGGCTGGGGCAGGTGGGCAAACAGCAGCAGCTGTGGGTGCTGCACAGCAGAGACCCATCAGCTCATTAATCAAACCCAACCATGCCCAGCTGCAAACCGGGCAGGGAATTAAGCCCTCTTTCCCCACAGAAGTGCCCTCCACCCACAGCCACCCCGAGGGCTGCTCCAGGTGCCAATTCCCAGCCCCCAGGGCCAAACCCAGTGTGGGGGGGATGCTCAGGGAAGGCTCCAGCTGAGCTCTGAGAGGGTCCAGCGTGGAGTTTAATAGCTTTGAAGTCCTAAAAGCTGCTTTAAAGAGTTCTAAGTTTCAATGATTGTAAGGTATTAAAGGGGCAAAATGAGACAGAAAAGGATAGTTGATGTCTTATTTCATTGCCTCACCATAAAATCCTTTTTCATTCCCTTTAAAGCCCTGCTGTCAACTGAAATAAAACTCCAGATTTATTTCTGGGAAGCGCATGAGTAATGAAAAAAGGAGAATTAAGCACCATCAGTGGATTGCACAAGGGAAGGCCCAGATTTAACCCTCAAATCCATCCTTGGTGCTATTTTGTCCAAAATATGGATGAAGTGTGTAGAAAGTGGAAAACACTGGCACTGCTGCACAAGGAGGAGGAGAACAGGGGGCAAAGGTGTGAATGTGGTGGTGGGAAATGCTGGGAAAAAGAAAAGGAAACAGGGAGAAGCAACTTTTGCTGGTGCTTCCCAGGTAAAATGAGGACAGTATTAACAAAAACCTCTTTAAAAAGCCCTCAAAACATAAAAATGGCCTCTTGATTTGACTGTGTGAAAGCGATACAGCGAGGGAGGTGGGTGGTTTGGAAGGACCCACCAAACCTAAGCCAAAGGGATAAAAAAACCCCAGCAAAGCTCTTGAAAGCTGCTTTAAAAGAGAGCGACGTGTTTTGACACCGTTCCCTAAGAATGGCTGTAACACAAACAAAAATTAATGATGTCAAGTATTAATACTGATGCTGCAGGAATTCAACCAATGTGGTCCCAATTAAACATCAAATATGGTTATAATTTGAAAAATGAATGTCGTTGCGACATTCCCTGCTCGGGTCTCTCCCAGCACCCGCCCAGGTCTCTGTGTTTTCCTGGGGCTGCAGCCCCCACCTTCCTCCACCCCTGCAAGTGTCCCAAGGCCAGGCTGGACAGGGCTTGGAGCAACCTGGGATAGTGGAAGGTGTCCCTGCCCGTGGCAGGGGGTGGAACAAGATGAGCTTTAAGGTCCTTCTAACCCAAACCGATTCCATGATTCTGTGATTCCCCTTCCTCACTCATGGCTGTGGCAGGAACATCAAGTCCAGTTGCCAAAATGCAGGACCCTGACACGCATCAAACGGGCTTTTGAGTAGTAAATTTAGGTCCTATTTAACTCTCTGAAGTCTCATTGCATCTTTTTCTCTGCGAATATGAAGGTGACAAAAATATACTCTGCAACCTTGAAAGCTTCCCATTCCCTGGGCTCCGGGGGCTGGGATTTTATGGAAACCAAAGGTACAGGGATTTGCAGCAGAACTCTAGGACTCGGCAGGGCTACTCCCTGGCAATAAATAACTTCCCTGACCAAGCAAAGCCCGTGTCCAACCTGCCCCTGCCAGGCCCGGGTGCTCCACGCCGACAGCAGCAGAGCCCAGCACAAGTCAGCAAAAGGGCTGATTTTATCCAGGATTTCCAGGGAGAGTAAATCAGCTGAGACAGGCACATCTGAGCAGGACATTTCTTTGGCTGCAGCTGCTCCTCAGAGTAAATATATTCTTCCCAAACACTCCTGGATCATTTATTGCCTGGACGACAGACTGGGAGATCTACGGGACAATGCTGCTCACGACTCCTCCAAGGCACTGGAGATGTTCCCAAAACCCAGGCCATGCTCCAACGGAGGATCCACCCAACCATGAGCTGTCCAAAACCTCCACTTGTTTCTCAACCCCCAAACACGTGTGAGACATGCAGGACTCACAGACAACCCCTGGGTAAGGCCGATAACCCAAACCGGTCCTGCTGGGCGGCTTTGTGGCCATGGAATATTCTGCTTTTCTCCACTGATTAGCGCTGATGAAGATTAATTTGCACAAACATGGATGTGCACCCTCATCCTCACCATGTTCCCACCGTGTTCCGTGATATCAGAGAGGTCAGACAGCGCTGAGTGAGAACAGCCACAGATCTTCCTCCCACCTCTTCCCAGTGCTCCCTGCCTCTCCAACTGGCCTCACTCACCCTCCTCTTGGAGCCAGCTGCAGCCTTCCAACTCATTTACTGGTTTTCCAGGGTCCTGGCTGAGATGGGAGACAGCAGCTGCCCCCTGGAACCCCCCTGACTGCTGCCAACTTCAGTTGGGGGACGGGGGGGGAAGAAAAAAGACAATTAAATCCCCCCCCATAATGCGAATACTTTATTATCAATGAGTGACTGGTATTAGCTTTTTGTCTGGGTATTAATAATATTTTAAAAAACCATACATCAAAATTAGGGCTTTCTCCTATTTTTGCTGTATAATTTTTGGTTTTTTTTTTTAAAAAAATCTGTATTGAAAGAATTATATAAGCCAAAGTGCATTTTCTGTTTTTTGTCCATATACACATTGCACCATACATAAATAATTACATTGTAAAAATGACTCCATAATTACAAGTATAATATATATTTTCATATAATATATAAAACTTTATATTAAATCTAGGTAGATGATATTTGGGATAGTCTGTGTCTTTTTTTTTTTTTTTTTT
>VWPU01015054.1:65126-103287 GCA_013398955.1 Callaeas wilsoni
TTTTTTTTTTTTTGTCGCTGTTGTTATTTTCCTTTCGCCAGAGGCTGACCGTTATCGGTTGTTGCTGAGTAAGATCTCCAGCCAACAAGGACACGACGTGATGAACTGTCTGGAATAACACGGCCCCCAGCCCTTGGCGAAGCTGATCCGGACGCTGTTGGGGTCGTAGGGCCCGTCTGCATAATCCAGCTCGGCCGTGTGCTGCAGCAGGCAGGACTTCTCGTAGTCAAACACCTTGATGGAGTAGCCCGGCATCACCTTGCGCACGATCAGAGTCCTACAGTTGGGGATGTCCAGTGTCGGGGAGTTGACGAAGATGGGATGCTCGCTGCGGTTGTAGGCCCACACCCCGTCCGGTTCCTTGCTCAGTAAAATCCCGTAGCCGATTTTACTTCGAGTCCTTCTCACAGTCTCGCTCCTGTTGTCCAGGTTTAGCTGTCCGAGGCAGAAGCCGTTTCCTTGAGGTAGGTCATAGAAGATACTGACAGACTGTTCGTACACTGTGTAGAGGCGGCCCACGCGCGTCCGGTGCTCCCAGTAGGCCACGTTGCACCAATGGCTCCTCTTCACGGCATCGGGCGACGTGCTGGCATCTGTGGGGAGGGAGAGAGAGTCAGGAGTGCTGGGATCACCTGGGAAACGACAGGGATGGAGGCTGGGAAACAGCTCCTCCCACCCATCAGCATTGCTCAGTGAGAACTGAACTCGTGCTCAACCCAAAACTTCATGTTCAACTCAAAGATGGTGCTCAACCCAAAACTTGTGCTCAACACAAATTTCATGCTCTTCCCAAAACTGGTGTTCAATGCAAAGGTAGCGCTCAACCCAAACCTTGAGTTCAACACAAATGTCACACTCAACCCAAAACTTGTGTTCAAGCCAAAACTGGTATTTAACCCAAAGTTCACACTCAACCCAAAACTTGTGTTCAACACAAACTCCATGTTCAGTCCAAACTTGTATTTAACCCAAAGCTCATACTCAACCCAAAACTTGTGTTCAATGCAAACTCCATGTTCAACCCAAGCTTGTATTTAACCCAAAGTTCATGCTCAACCCAAAACTTATGTTCAGCCCCAGCACCATGTTCAACCCAAGCTTGTATTTAGTCCAAAGCTTGTGCTCAACCCAAAACTTGTGTTCAACACAAACTTCACACTCAACCCGAAATTTGCGTCCAGGCCAGAAACTGTATTTAACCCAAAATTTGAGTTCAGCTCAAAAGTTCTATTTAACCCAAAGTCTGTGCTCAAACCAAAGTCCATCTTCAACCCAAAGCTTGTGCTCAACCCAAATCTCGTCTTCAATTATGTCAAATGCCACCAAGACAGGTGGCTCAAGCCCAGGCTGGAGATCCCATCAGCTCCCATGAGCTCAGCACATCTTTCTCTCTCCAGTTTAATGTTCAATCCTGCATCCAGCAGCTGGGCCCGCGTGTCCTCAGGGTATCTGCACTCCTCCCACCAGAGCTGGTACGGACACTGCCCCGGTATCTTGACCCTCATGGCTCCCCAGGCCCCCCAGCATTGCTATGCTCCTGTATCCCCACTTTCCAAGCCCAGCTTGTGCCAAGCTGACCCCAGGGGATGTCCAGGACGTGCCTGGATGAGTGACCCGCCGGGTGTCTCTGCCGTGTAATATTCTCTGACAGCCATGCTGATGTTCCCACGGGGAACATGAAATCTGAGGAAGCGTTTCATGCCAAGGGCGAGTAGCTGCTATGAACTATACATGTCCTAAAAACCCATTGGAACTCTCTCCAGACAATGAGAAACGTCTCTTCTTTCTATGAATTACATTCAGGGAAGACAGGAGGGACGCAGGCTGCCAGAAATCTATTTAATCTATGATGCCTCCAGAATTTACGATGTCTCCAGAAGGAAGACAGGAAAAGAAGGAGCCCCAAAAAGGGCGAATTAACCACTTGCTGAACATCATTCCTGCTCCTACCACATCAGTTAACAGAAAACCACCGTGGAACTTCCAGCAAGGAGCTCTGCTCCGAGCCAGCCGCGCTCCGTGGCCGGCATTAAGCTCCCTGACAATCCCTCACGCGCCCGCGGCCTGCTGACCCCGGTGCCTCTGTGCCATCATGTCCCATTAACTCGCCCGCGGGGTGATGCCATTATTTTGCTCCAGAGCCCCCATTGACACACCGGATTTCAGGCACAGCCCTCCAGCCCCGCTTCTTTTCAGGCTCAAATTACCCTGGAGGGGACCGGGCTCCCCTCCCCATTAACCAGCTTTGAATTAAGCGGCTTTGTTGGAGTTTAACTGGAGTTGTAACTATACAAATTTAAGGGGAGGGCCATGGGGGAGGGGGTGACGGGGCAGGCGGGGAGGCAGCAGGATGCCCTTTGCTGTGGGTAATGCTCAGCAACCCCTTCACCCACCACGGGTCACATTTTTGGGGGGACCACGTCAGTCTCTTCACCCACTACAGGTCACATTTTTGGGGACACCAAAAGAAAAAATCCCCCTGCCATCAACAGGAACATCTTCCACCAAACCAGGGTGCTCAGAGACCCATCCATCTTCCACATTATCCAGTTTCCACAGTCATTTTCCCCCTGCGACATCCTACAGATGCTCCCAGTGCCTTTTCAAAGCTCTCCCCAAACGCTGAGCTTTGCAGTTGTCCCACTCAAGTGATCTGGGAGCTACAGACCAGCTCAGGGCCTTTCATGTGCCGGGGCCGGAGGCTGGTAGCAATTACTGAGCTCTGCATCTGTTTAACCTCCCAACCTCCTCAAAGCCCTCCATGCCCATTAGCTACGTTGGTTTTGTTATTACGTTTTTGAGAAACTACTGCTCAGCCCCTGCATTTCCCTTGCAGATTAAGGATGGGACAACTTCAAACCTCCAGTGTCCCCAGCAGCTCAGTTAATCAGGGGAACAGTCAGCAATAAACATTTAAATAGGAGTTTCCCATGGTTTATTGCAAATTAATACACAAGGGGGGAAAGTAAAGCCAGAGGAAAACAGTGCCTATCCTACAAAAATATTTTGCTGGAGGTGCCAACAGCCCTGGTGCCATCTCTGCTTTCCAGGAACTTGGAAATATCTAGGCAAAATCATCCATGAAAACAGAGGAAGGGCTTTTTACACCTCCTGCTTTCACATGCATCTGAAATAGCTTTATTAAAAGCACTTCCACGCAACTTATGGCAGGAACTTCACTCCATCCCTCCATGAATGCATCCCCCTGCCAATGTGCTCCTCATCTCCGTCATCCCACAGCTCCTGTCTGGCAGTGACAGCTCTGCCAGCTCACAGCACTCCTGGAGATGTCCTGTGCTCCTTCAGACAGGCAAGGATGTGAGTTTCACGTAAGTGCACCTCAAGAAGTGAGAAGTTTCCTTTCAATCCACTTCTTCTGGCCAGGGGAAAGTCTTTAAAATCCAAAAAAAGCAACCCACAGGGAAATAAACCCCTGAAAGGGAACAGTTAGAGGCTCATCTGAGCAGCCCCTGCCCGCAGGAAGCTGTCGCAGGGTCCCTCTCCCAGCGCTCCCCGTGCCGCGGTGGGTTCCTCTCCCTCCTTTTATCTCCCAGTGCACTCAACCAAATCCTGCAAAGATGAACTCATCCCGCAGCCCTGACATAAAACAAGCACTTCAGCAAGCCCCCAAATCAGGGGGCCTGTGCTGTGTCTCATCCCCTGCCAAGTATTAGTTTCGCCTCCAGCTATTAGGCACTACCACTCTGCAGAGAGCAGGGGCGGCCGGCACACCACCACCTCCTCCTCTGCCTTTTAAATAAATATTCCACTTTTCCCTCCTCTTTTTTTTCCATGCTGCCCTTTATGCACAGACAAGAAAATCCACTTTTTGTTCTGTTTTTGCCCCCCTCCCACTTCTGCTGGAACAGAGGCGGGCTTGTTAGCGTTCTTTTTGAAGAAAGGAAAATATTTGAGTCCCGCAGTGGTACAGGACGGGTTTTTAACAACTATCATTGTAGGCAGCTACAACTTGTAGCAGCTCCAGTGGGGCTGGCGTCAGGGCTATCTCCTCCATCAAAGCCACCTTCATCCATCAGATGGAGGGGCTGAAACTCTGCCTCGTGTTTACTCTTTCCTCCGCGTCGCTGCTTCCTCTGCGGCAGCGGTGCCTGGCAGCACATCCCAAAGTCAATTCAAACAATTAGAGATAAAGGAACAAGATAGGAGAATCAAACCCAGAATTTAAAGGGAAAAGGCTCCTGCATGGCTCAGGCAAAAGGAATCTGGGTCTGGGAATAAATGCAGAGAGCAAACACACTAAATCCTCCCAGCGTTAGCAGCACTGCTGCTGCTGCTCCCTGCAGAGTGTGGAGGTAAAGAAAATAACTTGAGGTTTGAGACTATTTGTGATTTGACAGCGTTTTATGTCAGTAAAGTTCAAAGCAGCGCTTTAAAAGAGAAAAGAAAGATGCTTTCTGCAAAACAAAACACTGTGCAGCCCCACTGCTTGATGTTGCACTTAAAAGCAGGATGGAAAACACAGGCAGATCACGAAACACATGAAATAAATGGCTCTGATTCACTCCTTGACTTTTCCAAAGCCACCAAACCTCCTCTCAGCAGGCCAAATGGCCCCCTCAATATATGGCTGCAAGGAAGAGCTTCTCAAAACACATTTAAGAGGTGCCCATAGGGAAGACCATGCACATAAAAAATAAATCACTGCACTCTCCAGATGTGATGGGGACTTGAATGCACATCTGGGCACCTGGAGATGAAGCAGGATATTCCGAAGTCCCCCCATCACGGAGCCCACTCCCCATTTCCACGTCCCCCCTTCCTGTACTCCTGTGTCACAGGGCAGCCTCACACTCCACTGGCCGTGGAGCTCAGTTACATCCTCTCTTGACATCTTTCCATTCAGTTTTATTCCACTTTTGGACTATTAGATCCATGCTCAGTCTTTTTCCTCCCCTCTGCCACAGCACAGATCTGTATTTACACTGCCCAACACACAGGAGCAGAGAAGCAGGAAGGTTACAGCCACCCACAGGTCACTGTGAACAAGGCCCAGATAAAAAGCCCAGCACAAGGAACACACACATTTCCCCAAAATCTACTAACAGTTCACCAGGGAGCCATCAGTTAAAATAATCCCCCCATTAATACCCCTGGAAACAAGCGCCAGGGTAAGGAAGGGGTTAAAACTTTCCTCAGCAGAAATGGAATTTTTATGGCCCTGAAAAAAAAAAAAAAAGAAAAAAAAGAGAAGAAATTAATTGTCAATCCGCCCCAGCAAAGCTCACAACCATTTTCTTTAAGCCAATATACTTAAAATACCTCTGCCTTACAAGTTTCAGCTGGAATGCATCACTGTGCCCCCCAGAGCCCCCCTGCCACCAGCACTGACCCCGGCACGGCCCCTTCGGCTGGGGAGAGGCTGAGAGCTGTCCCCAGCACGGGGGGCCCCTCTGGGGACACAAACCAGCACCTTCTGGCTGCCCACCATCCCTGGGAGCCCCGGGTGGGACTCTGAGGGCACCTCGGAGGGGTTGGTGAGCCCCGTCTTGGTCCCGCCATGGGAGCGCCCCAATGTTGGCCCCACCGTGTGCATTTAGGGGCAACATCCTGATCCCAGCAGGGAACGGACACAGGAGGCTGGGCAGGAGCTTCTCCATGTGAAAATCCTGGTGAGGACAGGACACTTCAGTCCCCTTCTCTAACTCCTCCGTGGTTTCTCCAGGGAAGCAGGAAGCTGCTGTTGTGGCAGGACAATGGGCTCCTGAGGGGAAAAGGCAGGTGGGTGCAAGCAGCAGGATGGGCAGCTCTGGTCTTCCTCCTGGACATTTTCCTTAAAGCCCAGCATCAACAGAGGATCCTTAAATGTCCCAGCTTTCACCAGGAAAAGCTTCCCCCTGGTTCACAGAGGCCCTGAAGAGCTGTCACCAGCTGCCCAGCCGATGGCCAAGGTCGGCCATAGGGACAGCCAGCTGGACCTTCCCGTGCTGCAGAGCACCAAACTCTCCCAGATTCCTGGTTTACTCCACTGAACGTAAGGATTCAGCCCAACTCCTATCACAATTATAAAACAAGAATGTGATTTTATAGTGTCATTAATCTGGAGTCACTGCGGGGTCCCAACTCCTCCACCCTCACACGGCTGTTGGGCAGCCATGGACACCAGTCCAGCTCATTCATCCCACAAAAACCATGGAAAGACAGCTGAGAAGAGCCCTCCCCGCCACCATATCCACCATCCTCCTCTTCCAGCCTTTCCCTTGGAGCAGAGCTCTGCTGCTCCCCAGCCTCCTCCGCCAGCAGATTTAATTTGTTAACCCAGGAGATGATTAACTCAGAAGAACACTTGCGCTGGGTTAATTAATTAAATTAGTTCACAAAAAGGGTCTGACGAGCACCAGAGACGGTGCAAGAGGTGTGTGGAGAGGCCTGGGGGGAAAGGGGGACATTTCCATGGCAGCCCAAGAAACAAAAGCAACACAGGACAAGGAGCCAATGCCAAGAACGAGGATGAAAACAATTTTCTCTGCATAAAAGAAACCACTCTGCAAAATCATCAGCTCATGCTAATTTTTTTTTATATCCTTCAAAGCAAAACACATGCCATGTTTAGCTCTGCCCGGAAATTTGGAAGTCATCATCAGTTAGCTTATTTTCAAGCTAAACTCAAGGAGTTTGCTTCTAATGGACCTTCCCTGGCCATTAAATCCACAGTCCAGAACATGAGTTTGAGGTATTTTAGCACTGTTTTTCCCTCAGCTCCTCTGTTTTAGAAAGGACTTTTCAGCCAAGGGTGAAAACTGGAAAAACCCAACTCGGGTATTTTTCACTGACAATTTTTATGTGTTCCTTCTAAACGCCAAAGTTTTCAGAGATTTAGGTGATGTTTTTAAAATGTTTTTGAGTCCAAGAGTCTCCATCAACCTCAGCTTGTCTTGCTCAGAGCTTTCCCAGGCACATCCATGGCTTTTCCAGCTCCTGGGCTGTGCAGGTACCTGCGTTACACCTGGCACGACCGAGGGAACACAACAATGTAAATACAGCTTCAAAAGGAGCCCTGAACGTCACCGCCCACGTTGGCTGCCACTTCTGAAAGTACCAGACCTGTCATCAACCACAGCCTGGCTGGGACTTCTTCCCTCTTGGAAACCAGCCCTGGATAAACCCAAACTCGGCAAAACCCCGGGGTCGCGCTTGGCATCTCGGTGAGCATCCACCCCCCCCGGGCCCCAACCAGCTGGAAAATGGGGAGAAAAATGAGCTGGTGAAAACCACAGGGGAAATGCTGAGGAAAGGAAGGTCCCCACTGTTTGATTTTCTGTAAAAGCCGGAGGTTTGATGAAAATCTTCAGAGCATCGTCTGGTTGGGATTGGCTTTTTCCTCTGCCTGCTCCTGCCAGCTGGGCAAGGCACCAGCTCCGCTCACAGGGGAGAAGGTTCATTCCCAAGTGCCCCCTGCAGCAGGGTGAGGGAAGCTGGGACAAAAATGGGGTGGGGGGAAAATGCCTTTTTTTCCATTTTTAGGTTGAGAATCCGCGTATTTTCAGCTCCACCACCCAACCACGTGTGCAATCCCTTTTTTGTTTCCCCAGAGCCTGAAAAACGCTGAGAATCTGGGAGAAATCACCCCGTAAATCATGGGATGGCAGAATTCCCTTCCAGCTGCCGTCATGATGTCCAAGGCTCCCTTCCCTGCGCCGCTCCCGCCTGGCCCCGCGCCCGCTGTTCATCAATCCGGGGGCCGCAATCCCAGCCACGCCAACCACGTCCCGGCGGGATGGGCACAGGTTGGGATGGCCAAATGGGACCTCCTGAGCTCTCATCCGCCTTTGGAAGCCATTCTGGCTTGGCAGCGCAGTTCTAGGCGCCGTCAGAAATCCCTCAGGGAGGGGGATAATCCGCCCAGCGGCCGGAGCCGCGGCACGGCGGAGCATCCCGCGGCGGGGCCGAGGCCCTGGGAAATGGGATAAATATAAATAATCATAGTTTTCACTCCCAGAGACGTTTCGGCTGAGCGCTTCAAAGCCTTTTAAAAGCAGAAACTAATTAGTAGGTCCCTCAGAAGAGAAACAGGAATAACACCCCTTCCCGCCTCCATCGCGCCGCTCGGGAAGAGCACGTTGGGCCTGGAGCCGAGTCGGGGAATCTCCTCAGCGGAGGAGGACGGGCCAGGGGAGCGAGGCTTCGGCTGAACCAAACCAAACCTTGCTGGTTCACACCAGCACCAATCCCAGAATCATTAACGTTGGAAAAAACCTCTAAGGAAGGGGTTTCTCCCAGGGCAGAGGGTACACTGAGGTGCCGAGCTGTTTTTGAAGCCAGAGGCCGAGTTGGTGAGGACGTCATGAAGAGGCTGCACAGATGCTGCTTGAACCTCCTCATTTTCCACACTGCTTGAGAACATCAGGGTGTCTCCAGCAGCAGCAGGACCACTGACCCAGCACTGGATGCCTTTTTTTACCCAGCTGTTGGATAATCCATGGGCACTGAGCTCCTCCAAACCAGGAGGGCTGTCCTGCAGAGGCCAGGCAGCCCATCACCACCTCTCTGCACAGCCCAAACCCACATTACAGCTCAGCTCCCTCTGGTAAAAACCCAAATCTGCCATTTCCAGAGGGGAATGCTCAGCTTCCCCTTCATGAGGCCTCCTTCAGATGTCCCAGCTGATCACTGGGAAGAAAATCCACTTCCCAAAACGCCAGGAAAATGGGATCTTTGGGCTTCGGAGCTCGCATAGGACACGGGACCCTGAGCAAGCTGTGGCTGCAGCAGCATTTTTAGCTTCCCAACTCAAGTGAGCGGAGCTGCCTCCCTGGGAGGAAAACCAAAGCAATACCAAACCAAACATCACCATCAGACGTATTTTGAGAGCCTGCACCACTCTCCAGCCCCAGCCCTTCCCTTCGGAGCGAGAGCCTCTCCCTGCTCTCACACCTCCCTGGGATTTATGCCTGAGAATGAGCTGGTGGCTTCCAGAGGTGATGTGAAGAGCAGCAAATGGGCTGAAAAAACCCAAGGCCACCCTGATTTCCTGGCAGCCACAGCGGCACCTTCGAGGGCAGACCGAGTCTCTGTTGGCTCCATGCCAACACCACCACGAGTATCAAGGACTGAGAAAGCTTTAGGAAACCATCACAGACCTGGAAAACAACCTGTGACAGAGGAGGCTCCCTGAGAGGGCCACAAGCAGCAGCCCAACAAATGTTTTTGTCCATGTAATCTGGGAATGAGCCGCTTTGCTCCTCCTTGGCTGGCCGGGTGTGGAGTCCGGTGCCGGGCAGACACGAGAGCTCAGCTTGGGAACTCCGGCTTTCGACCCAACCCTGTGCCAGAGGGTTCTTCCCAGACCCCAGACCGGCTGTGGGTCCTCTATTCCAACCCAATCCTTTCTCTAAAAGGGCTCCAGCTGAAGCCTCCCCTCATCTGATAATTCTTCCCCAGCAACCCCAAAAAAAGGCGCTTTTTTCCAGCACAATATCAGTGCCCTCACATATATGGGAGGCAGACAGGGGCTGAGAGTGGAATGGGAATTCAGGCTTTGTTCTCCCTGGCCAGAGCCCAAGATCCTGCTCCTGATAAAGCTCTCCCGAGCCTCTGTGTCTGTGCAGGCACCTCGAGATGGGAGCCACGGCTCCGGGGCTGCCACCGCGTGTCACAACGCCCACGGCTCCTGCAAGTCCTCGCTCGTGGTGGATTTGACGGAGTTTTACAGGGAATTAAAGGATTTTGGGTGCCAGCATGGCCTTTGCAAAGAAGCAAATCCCTCCGGTGTGCCGGCCAACCTGGTCATGCTGAAAGGCTAAACCTGCACAGGGAGGTCTCGGGGCTCCTGTCTGATGGAGAGGGATTGAAAGCGCTGGGATGGGGTTGGGGTGAGCGGCCATGGGAAGGGCCCGGCACAGGAATCCCACCAGGAAGAGGTGGAAGGCAGCACTGGGATGGCTCCTGCCCTCCTGCTCGCACACAACGTGCCCAGGGCTGCGTGGGCACCCACACATGCCAGATTTTCCGATAGCTGCTCCACATATTGATGTGTAAACATCTGCTGGGGCCGCCCCAGCCCTCGCTCCAAGCAGGCAGCTCGCTCCACTCACAACTGCTCGTGGCCAGCATCCACGGGCTCTTACTCCCACTTCAAGCAAAGACTAAACAATGACTTCAGCAACTCGGGATTTAAGCCCCAGGGTTGGTCCCTCACATCCACAGTGGAAGCAGCAAGGATGCCGTGCTGGATCTCCTGCAAAGCAGGAGGATCTGCACCACTGCAACGCCGTGGAAAACAGCCCTTGTGCCATTTGTGTGCCATGGAGGAGCCCTTCTTCTGGAAAATCCATAAATCAGCACCTCGGAGAAGTGGATACATGGAGCATCCATTTCTGCTAACCTGGGACAAGATCATCCCTGAAGATCAAACATCTTTCCTTGGAATTATAGAATTGTTAATGCTGCAACTCTAAAATCAATGAGTCCAACTGTCACATTTTTATACTCCCTGGAATGGTGCTGTAAAATACATTAAAGTGCAGATAAACAGCAAGATATTTGGTGTAAAGCAGGGGTGGGGGATGAAAATCAGTGTACTTGCATGAAACCCACAACACTGAAGAGCATCACTGAAGCCCAGAGAGGCAGCAACGTGTGGCCTCAGCAAGTCCCCATCTTTCAGTGTCATCTCCCTGATGACCAAATTCCTCACGCTCTACTTGCCCACGGAGACTGGAGGTGAGTCACACTAATTACCCTCCCTGGCCAAGAAGGACTTGTTTTCATTTCTACAAACCACAGTTTCTTTTAAAAAAAGAGGGGGGAAAATAGGAAAATGCCAAAATACACAGAGAACTCCATGGAATACATCCTGTCCTGCTGCACTAATACGAATCCCAGACAACTCCAGCTTTGCTTGGGATATTCTAGGAGAAAAGGATTAATGAGTAATCACAAAACCCCAAAATGGTTTGGGTTGGAAAGAACCTTTAAGTTCATCCCATTTCCACCCCCTGCCACGGCCAGGGACACCTTCCACTATCCCAGGCTGCTCCAAGCCCTGTCCAACCTGGCCTTGGACGCTTCCAGGGATCCAGGGGCAGCCACAGCTTCTCGGACAACTATGCCAGGGCCTCTCCACCCTCACAGGGAAGGATTTCTCCCCAAGATCCCAACCAACCCTGCCCTCTGGCAGTGGGAAGCCATTCCCCATGTCCTGTCCCTCCACGCTGTGAGTTACGGCATGGACACAGCCATGGAACTGTCTGGATTAAAAACTCTCCCACCTTTCTAGGGCAAGCTCCCATCTTTCTTGCAGGCTGAATTTTCAAGCTAAAAACAACCTTTTCAGGAGTGGTCTGTGCAGGGTTTGTGGCTGCAACTCCTCCACGAGCTGTTTTGGGGCTGAAAGCAAAGGCTGAACTCAGAAACTGCAAATGAAGCACCAGAGTAAACGACCTTGCCATGGAGAGGAAAAAGGGAAGGAGAGGAAGGGGAGCAGGTCGGGCTCTTTGTACATCAAGGCCAGGGAGATCAAGGGAGCACGTGAAGGCATCCTTAGGGATAATGAGTTCAACACTGCGCTCCCTCAACTCAGCGCTGGAGGATAAATATCAGATTCCTCCCCTCCCTCCAGGGAAATCTGTTCTAAAAAATTAAGTAAGGAATATTGGGGGAAACACCAGAATTTATGCTTTAAAAAGGCAGCTTGTCACCAGCCTAAACCAGACCCATTTTTCTTCCTCATTCCATGTGTATCACACATATAAAGAATCCACATGGATGCAGAGAAACCTCCTGCAAAAACCCTGAAGAATAACTGCGTGTAAAACCAGGGTCAGATACTTTTCCAGAAGATTCACAAAGCTCCAATGAGGAACACAAATTCCCACTTTGGACAGTTTTTGCTCATTACTGCAGCATTTCACACTGTTTCTGATGGGGCTGTGGATGATGTGGAAGCCTCATCGTTCAACCCCACTCTTACACGGTACAAACAGATATTGGTGATATAAACTCTGTCAAGTTTTGCATTAGAATCTTTAAATTGTTAAAAATAGGAAAGAAACTGCACAGTTCACATATTTTATAAAGCTGGGTTAAATCAACATCTGCAAAAAATATCCCCGTTAAACGAAATAGCAGGATTTCATTAAGTAAATTGCAAGTTGGCAAAAATTCTGAAAGAAAGGGAAAAAGCCACAGCCAGCCCTGTAATTTAAACCTTATTTTAACTGTGACAGCATGGCTGTGAGAGGCTGCATTTCCAAAGGAAAAAATATAATAAAGTTTAAAAAAAGTACCTGTTCCCCCTGTACCTCACCTCAGTGTCTGCAGTTGTTATTCAAATGAGTTTTTCCACGGGGAGATGAAGAGGGAGCAGGACACGCTCCCACCTCTGCATCCTCTGTGTCAGATCTACCAAAATCCTGAAAAATCCAGGATTTTCCACCCCAGGAGCACCTGGATGCTGCTGGCCAGTGATGGGCGAGGGTGTCTCAGAGCCAAGAGGGCTCAGGGACACCCCAGAGAGGCTGCAGTCCCCGTTCCACCCCTTTCCCTGGAAGCTGAGCAGCTGGAATCCGGGATGAGACGGCTGTGGAGCTGAGAAGCAGCTCAGCCTGGGTGACACTTCATCACTTGGTGTGTTTTAAACACATCCTGCTCCCCTGCGCGAGTCCAGGGGCCGGGCAAGGCCAGCCTGGGGACGGGCTGGTGGCACCCACCCCGTCCCTCCGCGGGTGCCACGGGGTGGCCGGAATCGGGCTCCTGGCTCCAAAGAAGTCCCTGAAGGCAGAGGATGTGCAGCGCTCACCCTGGGGAGCTCTTCTGGGCTCTCCCCTGGGAACGCTGATTCAGGGTGGTCGTGGCCCCACTTTCCCAAGTCGAGGGCGCAGCTCTGGGGCAAAGCTCAGCCCTGGGGCAGGCAGGGAGCTCCCAGCCGCTGTTCCCAAGCTGCCTCTCCTGCCCGGGGTGACTCAGGCAGGCCGGGCCGGGCCGGGCCGCGTGGGGAAGGAGAGCTCTTCCCACAGCGCCGGCCAAGGGCCCTGCAGGAGCCATCTCTGCGGGAGCAGGGACAGGGACAGGCCGCCCTGAGGGCACCGCTCTGGGGCCACCTCCTCCAGGGCAACACCCAGCACTCGGGCTCCAGATCTGAGCTCCGGAGCTCCAGCAACTCCGATTTCCCACCCGAAAGCTTTGCGTGTCCCAGGGAAATCACCTGGAAAGCAGCACTCTGGGATCAGTAAAACCCCCCCCGTCTGGCACACACTGGATCTGTTTGCTTTGAGAAGAATTGCAAAACCTCAAAACAAAACGTGGAAAGAGCAGCTCTGATCTGCAAACTTGGAGCTGAAGAGGAGCCCTCTCACAAAAAGGCCAATTATTTGCTTACAAGGTTTTGGCTTCGCTGTTTTTCCTGGCACTTACGCCACCGGAGTTATTTTGAAGGGCTGTTTGCTTCAGGAGGAGCCGAGCAAACAGCAATCCCATTTCCTTTTGGATCTAAACATCCGTTTGCCGTGCGAGCGGGAGGAAAAAAACCCAACCCCGAGTGCCTCAGGAAGCACAAGGAAAGGGGAGGTGGGTGCTGGTGGGGAGGGGAGCACAGCACCCACCCCTGCCATCCAAGGGGGTCTCCATTCCCTGCTGGCCCGAAATGAGAGGGAATGGTCATCCAAGGGGTCTGGGATGCTCTCCTTGAAGCAGACCGAGCAAAGGACCAGTGGCTGGACCCTCCCACCTTCCTCAACACACCCATGGGGGCTGGACTTGATGATCTTCACAGGTCACTTCCCACCCAAACCAGTCTAGGATTCCACTCTTACAGTGGGATGGAGCCGCTCCTGAGGGGGGAATTCCAGGCAATTTCACAGCCTGGTGCTGGATGAAGCAAGAAATAAAAGCTGCACGGGCCCCTCGTAGCTCCCTGGAGATGCAACATTGCTGGAACCTTGCAGAAGGAAATTTGGGAGCAAAAGAAAGGTGCCCGTGCTGGGGGACGTGCAAGGCAAAGAAGGATGTGGAGCTGCTGGAGGAATTCCAGAGGAGGCCACGGAGATGCTCCAAGGGAGCCCCTCTGCTCTGGAGCCAGGCTGGGAGAGCTGCGGGTGCTCACCTGGAGAAGGGAAGGATCCAGGGAGAGCTCAGAGCCCCTTCCAGGGCCTCAAAGGGCTCCAGGAGAGCTGGAGAGGGACTGGGGACAAGGGATGGAGGGACAGGACACAGGGAATGGCTTCCCACTGCCAGAGGGCAGGGATGGATGGGGTATTGGGAAGGAATCCTCCCAGTTACGCTTTCCACCCTTCAGTGAGCAAAGGGCCAGCTCGCCAGCATGTTCCTAAATTTCCTGGCTTTTGAGGATACAAGCCAGGTCATTAACATTATTTATAGGTTCCTGTGTATGAGTTTCCATTTGTTTGCCTGCTTAAAACCAGTTAGGTGGAAAAAAAAAGCAATTCCTGGAGGTCAGACAGTTAAAAAACCCTCATGTCCATGGTCTGATGGACCCAAAGGATCAGCAGCTCCTTTAGAGGCATAACTGTTTCCTTAAATGCTTATTGTGTAAATATTTAAGCTACTTTATAAAACTTTTACAATGTACTTAGGAAGCATAAATCTCCCCACCGGAGCACGGCAGGCCCTCGCCGGCGCACGCTCAGGCAGCTTTGGGAACACAAACAGGGACATTTCCAATGCTAATGCTGCACCCAAGGGGCCCTGAGGTCACAATCTCAGGAAAATCATTACTAAGCTGATCCCCTCGGTTCCCCCCAAAAGGGAGCGTGGTTATGTGCACTGAGTCATTGCTACGCTGTGACTTCAGCGTCGCTGCTTTTAAAAACAGCCACGTACTGATGGTTGGTGGGTGGTGGTGTGCATGGAGCCCTGAGGTTTTTCCTCTTCGAAGTGCAGCTCCTACACGCGAAAAAATTTATGTAATTCAAAAACAATCCCCACTAACGCTCATCCATTTTAAGAATGAGATGGGTTTTTTCTTTTTTTCAACGCCTGTGGCAGGTTTGAAGTCAAGCCCAACTCATCAGAGCCCGCTCCTGCATCCCTCACCGGTCCAGACTGCAACCAAACCGGTGCCACCCACCCACCCCAGCCTCTCTCGTGGTGCTTTTTGGGGAGATGAACTTCCCAGAGGTGAACATTCCCGTCATCAGGAAAAAACCCCCATGTGCTGAATGACACATTTGTATCCAGGCTGGTTTCCATGTGGAAAGCCGTGCAGCTTTATGGGATTTGCTTGGACACAGTGATCACCAGCTCTAATTCTTCAAATAAATGAGACCTTATTTAACACAGGAAATAACATGTTTAGGATTTTTTCCCCAAAACAGTTTCTCTACTGTAATTTAGGTGTGTTTGAGGCAACAACAACAAATGGAACCAGGGAACTGGAAGTTTATTCCCTTTGCAGAGCACAGCTTGCTGTTGTATATGATGAAGTACATAGAAAGTCTGGAAAAAACTTGGATGGGAGTTCAAACACTGATGTTTTAAAGATGAAAGCGTGTTCTTCGATTAAATGTTTAAATAAAGTTTTCTGGTACTAAATCATTTAAACATTTTCACATTCCTCACATTTCTAGAAGCGCCATTGGCTTTTATTTATTGTCATAACCCAGTGCCCTCAGCAAGCCACCAGGGCCACTTGAGGCAACCTGTTTGCCAAAGGGAAAGTTCTTGCAGGATGGTAAAAAATCAGGAAGAACAGGGGAGCCTGAGTCTTATTCTCCATCCCCAAATTATTCTCCAACCTCCATCATATTTTCCTCTTTGGTTTTTTTTTTTTTTTTCAAATAAATCCTCCCATGCTGCACATGGGCACAGCCAGGTTCTGCTCCAAATATTGACCAGAAATTCAAAGTAACTCCACTGACTTCACCATGGTTGTATTTAGACAGTTGAAATTCAGGGCAGAAATTGGCCTGGGCGTTCAAATAGTCTTTTTTAGCAGCTCTTGGGCTGTTCCAGGGTGCTGTCAGCGATGAAGTCAACCTTACTCATGGGGACACGGAGCACGGCTCTGCCACCAGTGCCTCAAACAGCCCCAAGAAGAGGAAAACCTGAAGTCTTTGAGCTTTCTGAGAAGGTACAACTCATGCAACCACCAAGCCCAACGCTCCAGCCCAGCAATGCAAGGAAGCTCAGACCTGGCCTCTCCCAGCTCTGCCTCAAAGCTTCGAGGAAGGAGGAACTACAGAGAGATCCAGGATAAATGGGGATAAACCTGCCATGAGTCAATTAAGAGTGGAAACGCTGGCAACGTTTTTACCGCAGGACAACGCGGCAGTAGCAGAGGAACGAAAATCTGAATTTCTCCTAAGACAGAGCTCAATAAACAAAATGTGATTTCCAAAGTCAGAAGATAACTGGGCTCAGTCACCCAGCGTGCTGTTGCCGACCCTGATGTCCTTATTTCCTTGTAAATCCATCATTAAGGAATAAAAACAACAGCCCAGGCTCAAGGGGACAGTCATGAGTCCCGAGTCCTGCTCGGCGCTCCGGGTACCCTGATGGCTCCATCCCTGCTGCTCTCCACTGAACCTCTCCCCAGGAGCTCCCAGGGCTGTTTGGTTAACACGGCCCAGGATAAAACTCCCTATTTATTTTGGCACTATTCACTCCGAAGGCCCTAAAACCCAAATAAAGTCCATTCCTCTCTGTGTGTATCTCCAGCTATTGACACTGCTCAGGACCAATTTGCAAATCCAAACAAACACGGGTTGTGTAATGGAGCTGGAAAAACAATCAGGAAGGGGCTGGGGATGTGCTCACAGGTTCCTGCGGGGAGGGAGGGCTGGAAGGGGCGGCAGCCCAGGCGAAGATTACAAGAAATTCAACTTTTACTGTGATAACAACACGGGCTATTTTCTGCCCATGACATCACGCTCCCAACCCGCCACGAAGAGATGGTGCTAGTGGAAGTCACGGAGGACTTTGCTGGTTGCTCCAGTGGCCAACATCCTACAGTTCCCCCTTTTAAAAACAGCAATTTCTTTGCTTTCCAAGTGCCTCACAACCACCCAAATCCTCTCTGCTGGCTCAGCTGATCCAAGGATAAATCACGGCATCCCAAGTCCATGTGAACAAGCCCAGACTATCCCACTGCACTGCCCAGCAGGGAATGATGCACAACTTATCTGCCCCATTTTAGCCCTGTTCTATAGAAAGAAGATTAATTGTGCCCTTCAAGTGGCTCTTTCTCCCTGTTGGCTGCAGTTAAATATCTAAAAAAACCATCTCAGACATGGACATCTGTATTAATCTAAGATGAAGTGCAAGAATTGCTACCCAGACACCATCTAAATGGCCCAAAAAACAATCAGCTCTTTAATCACATGCAAAAGCAACATCTCACTGAGGGAATTCAATTCTTATGGGGAATATGTCATCTCCTGGACGACTCTGGATAGGAAACGGAGCTGAAAATGGATTGAGAGAATAAATACATTGGTGTGTTCTACCTGCAGACACGGAGTTGATGTGTAAGTGGTGGCATTAAGCTACACCTAGATAACAGAAGGATGTCAGGGGCTGGAAAAGCACAGTGCTGTGGTGAAGCTAAAACTCTTATTCATGTGTCCATTGTCCAGGAATCAATGGTTAAATTTAAAAGCTGCCACAAACTTCTCCTGCAGCTTGAAGGACCCTGTGATGGCCCAACCCAGAGCCCCATCCCAGCCACTGCAGGGGCTCTGCTCAGCAGAAAAAGGGTCTCCTTTCAATGCAAAGGAGAAGGCTGAGCAACAGCTCTATTTTAGCCCTGTTGCTATGAAATGTCTACAAAAATAAGTCCTGCTCGTGCCTCCCTTAGGCACATCTCTGTCCTGCTCCTCCTCGCAGCCCTGTCCCAGCCAGAGCCCGGCCTTGGCCAAACTCACCTGGTTTCAGGTTTCCTGACAAACCCCGAAACATAAATACATCCCTAATTCTGCTGGGGAAGCTGAGCCAAGTTTCTGGCAGGGCTGTGCTTGGGATTGAAACGAAGGGGGGAAAAAACCACAGCGGTTTTGACCCAAAACCAAGACTCCCCCCCAAACTTGGCAGTTCCCACTGATTTTTATTTTGACTCAAAACTCAAGGCTCCAACACCCTGCTTGGGGAAGTGGGATTTTCAGAGCCCTGCAGGACACCCAGCTCCCTGCCTGACACTGGATATCTTGATGGAAGTGTGCTGCAGCTCTCCAGTGCAATCATGAGGAAATCCCAGCTTTCAATGCAGCAGAAACCCCAAAACACGGGAGGCTGTTCCTAAGCCCTCCTTGCAAATCCCACCCATGCCCAGAGCCCAGCACTTGGAAGCTGCACACAAATATAGCTGCAGGCATCTTTCCGAGGGCTGTAGAGGCGAGTTTAAAAGCAGGATGTTTGGCTGAGCTGCTCTTCCCTCAAATAAACACCCACGACCTCACTCAAACAGAGAGGCACCGCTCTGGGAGCGCCTGAGTCCGCTGCATTTCCAAATAGCCAGCCTTGATTTCCCCCCTGGCTGCGGGAGTGCCACCGGGCTGGGTGGCACCTCAGGAAGGGAGTGATGGCCACAGCTCTCCAAGGGCCACGCTGGAATTCTGGCACATGTAGGGAAGTGTTTCCTCATCCCCTCTTTCTCACAGACCTGCTGGGTTGAGTTAGTCAGAAAAAACCCCGTTTCAGAAGCTCTGAAATGCTGAATTGGTGAGAATTTCTTTCTACATCACAGGTCAGGGAATGAATCCAAGGCACCCAAGCTGATGCTCTCGGTCTGGGAGTGCACCTGCCTTCAACATTCACTGCTGCCTTTGTAGTTTAGAGACCACCAAACCTCCAGAGGGTACAACTGCACCACTCACAGCAGGAGCCACAGTCTCATCCCTGTGCCACCACTTAATCTGGGATAAAGACATAGCACTTTGGAAAAACATTTCTGCTGCCTGCATGTTATATACCCTACACACTACTTCAGCTTATTCATGTGACACGAGCATTAAGCACAGCTTTAAAGGAGAAATGATGAATAAAAGCTCCAAGAAAAGCCTATGCTGTTTCCCTCAGATGGCTGCACTCATCCAGGCACTGGAGAAATGCTCCTTCCCTCTGTCAGACCAACCTGTGCTCACCCTCATCACCCTCCTGTGGCACTGAAGGCTGGATGTGAGGGGTTTGGTACTCACTGCAGCTGGCACATGCGAGTTGTTAATGCCTGAACCACTTTCATTCACTTGCCTGCCTTGAAAGCATCCCCTGAATGCCTACAGCCTTCCTGGGTGTTTGAACAGGGTGGAAAACGTGACTCCAACTTGCAGTGGATGCTTCCTTTGCTCAACACACACCAAACACTCAGCCCCAGGGACCTGCACCGAGGCAGCCTGACCCACAGAAGAGCTCGAGAAACAAATAAAGCCATGTTTTAACAACCTCTAATCCAAGCAAGGCTGTGCTGTGATGGCTGGAGGTGGCTGGGCCGTGGCAGGGAGCTGGGAAGCCGCCTGGCATATCCCGCATCCCGGGGCTCCCTGTGCCCCACCCCACGGGCACACCGGCGATGCTCCAAGGTGGGATGGCTCCAAAGCCAGCCCCAAATCCCAGGAGTACAAACACTGTGTGTTCAGAGAGGACAGAGCCAGGAGGAAAAGCGTTCTGGAGGCTGGAGGAGAGCCAGGCAGCCACGACCCGCGGGGCTGAGCCCGCGCGGTGCCAACTTCGCCCTCGCCCGGCCCCGCTCTGAGGGGAAACGGCTTTGGAAGGCAGCTGGTTCTCATTGAGAGCCTCTGCAGCCGGCATGGGGGGAGAGAGCCTGCAGGGAAGGGCAGAGGGGGGAGGAGGGGCGAGAGGATGGGGATTAAAATAATATTGTGTCGAAATCTCAATGAGAGGGAGGAAAGGGGGAAGAGGAGAGAAACGAGCGCTTTCTGCAAGGCAGCGCCGGAGCGCCAGCGATCCAGCCCGAGGCTGATCTGGGATTATCTGCTGGCTCCCAGCAATGTTCTGGTGCTGGTTAGCTTGTCCTCATTTAAACCTGCATTGATCCTGTTGCATCCACCCAGCCAGGGCAGCTCCTTCCCTCCGGCACACCAGGCAGCCCAACAGCCCCACGCCGGCAACGGAGCCGCTGCTCCTAACGTGGACAATGCACTCGCTGCTCACAAAAACCTTCCACAGCTTTGTCCAGGCACAGAGAGCACCTCCCTGGGGCAGCCCAAGGCTCTGGGAGGTGACAGCCCTTCTGCCCTTCCATTAGCAGCTTTTATTTGATGTTTTTTTACCTGCTGTTTCTGGATTTTAAAGCCATCGGCTCCAAAGTGCAGCCCGCTGGGATGTGCATGGGTATGCCAGGCTGGAGGGGAAAGGGCTCCTGCCCCACTCCAACAAAACCTGTTTGGTGACAGACTCGACCTAAACATGCAAAACTCCAGGATGTGAGACAGGTTCTCCCATTTCCCCATCCGAGACTCAATTTCTTTGAGAAAAAAATAGATTTCAAGCCAAGAATCAGAAACTTCACAGTATTATTTTTACTGTTTGCCTTTTTTTGAATACTAGCTATGGTGCAACTGAATCTCTTGTGTTTGACTTCTGACAGCCAAGACCTCAGCTGAATTTTCTGGGACCAACCATCCCTAATTCTCCAAATGCCATGCAGGTTTCCCCTCACCCACAGGGAGAGAACCGTGATTGGGGCTGTACCAACGACACACACCAGCGCACGGAGCTCCAGCACTGCCTTCCTACAGGAATAAGCCCTGGGCATCCAGTTTCCTTGATGGCTCTGAAAAGCCACGCTCAGCTTTTCCTTCCTGCAGGTTTAACACGAGCTGACACTTCCCAGCGAGGCAGCGGAGCTCCGGGGACGGCGGAGCTCAGCACATAAAACACCCAGAGCTGCAGCCTTTGAAGCAGAGCCCTTCAAAGACAGGCACATACCAAATCTACTGAGGTTTTCTACACAAACAAATTCAGCATGGCAAGAGCAAAACTAATTTGCAAAGATCTTTAATGTTGGAAGTCTCAAATGACCGACCCTTTCAAGCACAGCTGAATTCAATCCGGCTCTGAAGGTCTGCACTGGCGATTCAGCATGGAAAAGACACAGATATTTCAAAATATGTGGCTGTAATTACTGGGGAATAAAGAATGACTCAAATTTTCTTGTTTCAGTGATGAAGAAGCTGCCCAGTGTGCTCCTAGTCTGTAATCTGTGAAGTGTGAGTGACTTTGTTTTTTAAACATAATTCTGCTGACATTTTCCTTCCATTCAAAGAACTCAGCAATGGGAGAAGAGCAGCTCCCTGTACTCACGGGATCTTTACCTTACTTTGTACTCTCACAGGAATTTCCTCCTTCTCCTGGGACTGGAAGTCTCCTCAGTCACACACATCCCTTTGTGCAAGCACTGAAACAGGCTCGGTGCAAATGGAGGAGTGGGATGAATTCCCATGCTGGGAAACCCCTGTGGTATCTAAAGATGAGCCAAAGCAGAAAAGGGCCCGTTCTGGGACCTGGTCCTCCACACAAGCCAGCACCTGGCTCACTGGGACACTACCCTGGGCTTTGGGGGGGGCTGGGATGGCCCCACCAGAGACAGGAGCAATCCCAGGTCAAGGTTGGAAAAGCCCTCTAAGATCAGCAGCTCCAACATTCCACTTGTCCCCAAGTGCCACATCCACATGGCTTTTAAATCCCTCCAGGGACTGTGATTCCACAACTGCCTTGGGCAGCTGTGCCGGGGCTGGACAGCCCTTCCGGGGAAGAAATTTTCCCAAATATCCATCCTAAACCTCTGCTGGCACAACACCCAAGAGCATCCAATGCTCCCTGCAACAGCCCTGCATGGGCACAGCCCCACTGACCCAGCTCTTCCCCTGGCATCAGATCCAGGAACAGATCCAGTGTGCCACGGATGCCACTCCCATCCTGTGTCCTCACCTGCACCCTGCAAACCCACAGGAACCCACCTGAGATGGAGGAGAGAGCCCCCAGCCAGGGCTTGCAAACTCCAGAGCTGCCACCCAACTCAGGCCCCAGCCATAAAACGAGCTCCACAATAGTGTTATTTATTTTTTTGGAGTCACAAATGATTTCCAGCAGCAGGAGGGTGAGGGATGCGGCGCTGGACCCGGCACCCGGCCAGTCTCATAAATGGTTGGCAGCCAGCAGAGCAGCAAACCCATTTCTATTGAAATGAGCTTGTTACTACTAATTTTTACTGGCTTCCTGGTCGATTCATAAAGTTTTGTTGGTTTTTCTTTTTTGTTCTGTTGGGGTTTTTTTTCAAATCTCAGAAAGCAATTCCATGACACTTGAGGAAAACTGAGCCCTGGCCTTGCCACCAAGGACTGCTCTGCGCCCGGCCCAGGCGCCCACGGCCCCTCTGGAAACGGTGTCGTGTTTTCAGGGCTTCATAAACCTCAGCAGAAAGAGTTCTCCAGAACAGGCCAAAATCAAAACCTGCTGGATTCAGTTTTACTGTGATCAGACCCGTGGCAGAACAGCTCGAGCCCTCAGTGGCAGCTGCAGACACACAATTTATAAGGGAGGGATTGGGTCTGAGACATTACACCGCCCATTTTCACATCTGCTCCTTCTCTCCACAGCTGGATACCCCGAGCTGCTGCACCAGACAAGCCCAACCAGATCTAATCTTGGAGCCTGAGCTTTTTATATCCACCAGCGACTGTTTGCTGTGAGACTTGGCAAAGCTTTGCTTGTGATGAGGGATGGATCACAGAATTATGGAATGGTTTGGGTTGGAAGAGACCTTTAAGATCATCCTGTTCCACCCCCTTCCGTGGGCAGGGACACTTCCCACCAGACCAGGTTGCTCAGAGCTCCATCCAACCTGGCCTTAAACACTTCCAGGGTGAGAGCTCCTGTCGGGTTATGTCACAACTTCCCTGGATTTTATGAAGAATGCTGGAAAAAAGTTACTTATAGTTCACTTTTACCTACAGCTCACTGTAGGGTTTAAAGAGCAACAAATATTAAGAAAAAAAAAAAAACAGGAAAAAAATCAGGGCACAATGTTTGCCAGGGAGCTCAGGGGAAGATGCAGCGGCGCTTCCAAAAGAACAACATTTATTCAGGAATAAGGGAAAGCAGAGCCATGGGAGCTCCCAGCCACCACAGCCCGTGTTTGCCTTCCCTGTGCAGGACAGGGATGCTCTCAGACCCCACAGCCTCACGCAGGGGGGGATGAATCAAGTGCCTCATTCTTCCCTGTGGACAAACTTGGCTTTTCCCGGCGCGGGATCGCACAAACGGGGCCTTGTGTGAGTGCCGCGCTCGGCCCCGGAACAGGCCGGGCTTTGGAGCAGCCAGGAGGGGAAAAGAAAGGGAAGAAAGGGCAGAAAAGGGATGTGCTCTGCACAGCACGTCCATCCCTGCGGGAGCCTCCGGAGACAGGTGCAATAAACCTAAAGACAGCTCAGCCTTATCGGAAACACAGAATGGGGTGGGTTGGAAGGACCTGAAAGCTCATCTCATCCCAGCCCCTGCCCTAGGCAGGGACATCTTCCACCAGACCAGGCTGCTCCAAGCCCTATCCAACACTTCCAGGGATGGGGCAGCCACAGCTTCCCTGGGCAGCCTGTGCCAGGGCCTCACCCACCACTCATCACCCACCACCAAGGGCTGCAGCTCCCTGCAGGTGCCTCAGGGGCTTCTCTCCATGATTAAACAGACAATGGGACTTTGCATCGCTGTGTGTGAAAGCACAAAGCCGCTGGCATTTTTTAAAAAAAGTCTTTAACATTCTTTGGCTTCTCTCATGGAAAAACCTTAGCAAATGAGACCTTAATAAATGGAAAGAGCTGAAAAATAGCCTTTCTGCAGGCGGGTTCTGCTCCTGCTCATGGAATACACAGATAAAACCAACACGGTTGTGTCTCCCGCCCTTCCGTGGAGCCACTGTGAGAAATCCTGCCCGGGTATCCCTGGCATCAAGAGATGCCCCGGCAGCAGCATGAGGACTCCAGCTTCTCCAGCCTGGAGGAACGGGCAGCCTGATCCTTCTCAGCTGCTACAAGCACTTAGGAGGAGGAACATCTCCAAAGCCATAAACCAAACACAGGCGCGGGAAGGGGAGGGCAGCTCTTCCAAGCCCAGGCAGGGAGATGGCCAAGCTGCAGTGGGTCCAGCTGAGCACCAGCGTCCAGCTGGGACAGCAAATGTGACACGAGGGCACTTCCACAAATTGCCATTTGGAAGGGAGGGATGGCTTTGGTCCAGCTTTTGCTCTGGGAACCACACTTGGAGTGGATGGGGGATGCTGCAGGACAGGAGCACGTGGGCTCTGCTGCAAGGGGTCCTTGAACCCTCGGCAAAGACCTCCTGCATCCCCCAGGAACACAGAACTGCTGTGAAGGGCAAAACAAACTCTCTACAGATCCCTCTCTCTTGCACTGTTGGGAATTTGACTTTCTGGCAGGTTTCATACATGGGCTTTTATAACCTGAAAGGCAAAATGCCGAGGGCAGGGAGCAGCATCCCAGCCTGTCTGTTCCCTGCCAGAGACTGCATCCCTGTGGAGAGGCAGGGACAGGTTGTATTTTGTGACGGTTTTCAAGTCTGGGCATCAGAGGCAACTCTTATCCACTTAACGAATAAAAAGAAGAAAATAAGAAAAAAGAAGGGGAAATCTGAGATGCAGGGCTGATTAAGGAGATGCTGGGGCAGGAAAAGAGCTTTGGGTTTAATTCTGTTTATATCCTCTGATGCTGGTGGTTTTTTCCCCACATATTTTCCCATATTCAAAGCCTGGAATGAGGAACCAGCTTCTCACTGAAAGAGAAGCACCCCTGGGAAAGGGGTGGTGGGACAGCAGCACAGTCCAGCACTGCAGTTCTGGAGCCGTTTGATCCCTGCTCCAGCCCCAGGAGCTGCAAAGGCCATTACCAGCCAGCATTAGCAGCTCTGCAAGAGGTCAGCCAAGACAGGCATTTCCACGTGAAATGTTTTTGTTCTTACAGAAGAAAACCCCCTCAAACAGGAATCCAAGAGTCCTCAGCATCCCAAGCCCAGACCCCAGCAGTGGGGATGTGCTGCAGACCTTCCCCTCAGTCTCTGTTCTCCCAGCACTCTGTCCCTGAGATGATACTTTTTTCCAGCTAAACACCCATTTTCTGGGGCTACAAGAAAGCTGGAGAAGGGCTTTTGACAAGGTGGTGAGGCCTTGGCACAGGGTGCCCAGAGAAGCTGTGGCTGCCCCTGGAAGTGTCCAAGGCCAGGCTGGAGCAGGAGCAGCCTGGGACAGTGGAAGGAGTCCCCACCCACGGCAGGGGGTGAACAGGACGAGCCTTAAGCTCCCTTCCAACCAAAGAATTCAATGAATCAACCACGTGGAAGGCACAGAGCAGGGCCAGAGAGAGTGCTGGGACAGGCACCACCCAAACCCAAACCCTCAGCAGCCAGGTGGGACCCCAGCGAGCCAATGTCCCTCGTCCCCTATCGCCACCCAACACCCGGATCCCCCGGAGCACAGCCCTGGCACCGCAGGGCGCAGGGCAGAGCTGGGAATCACAGCCCCACGTGCCCAATCCCGCCGAGCCCGGGCACTCGGGGAGCACAAAGAGCCGAGTCTCCCTTGCCAGGAAATGGAACCTGTGGTTCCAGGGGCTCGGGACGCTTCAAAGCCCCCGGCAGCAGCGCTGAAGGGATGGACTTTTCAGCTGTCGAGCAGCGAAGCAAAATCCACACAAATAAGCAGTGTTCCAGAAAACCAGGTTTAACCATCAGCGGCTCCCAACGACAGGGGGATGTTTTTCCTGAGCGGTTTTTTTTTCCCCCCTCCTCCTTCCAATTTGCTTTTTTTTTTTTCCCAATTTCTTCCTAAAAGCCGGCTCGAGCTCCCACACCACACAGCCCTTTTGGGTCTGAGCATCCTCCAGAGGTAAAATGCTGAGTTAGGTCTTGGAGTCCGGGAAAGGAGGTGCCTTTGATGAACAGCAAATCTCCAGACTTCAATCGCTCCGGTGAGCGCCACACATTTAATAAGTTATTTCCGTGGAAAACCTTGGTAACTCAGTTATGAATCAAGCCCATAAACACCTCTCACTCATCAAAGTGCCACAAAAAAATCTATTACTGGGACTGTGAACACAAGCCTCTCTCTACAGGTCCCCTATAAGAAGCCAAAATTCCTCCTTCAAAACATTCACCGTTTTCAAAGGTCATAAATACACTGTGTCCAGTATTCAGCAAATCCCTTAAAAAGCAAAACACAGGCACAGGGAAAAAGGAAAGTTCAAACAAAGCCGGATCCATCAGATCCATGCTGGTTAAAGGACACAACCAGAGCTACATCAAAGGAACTTTTACTACCTAGAAAGTTGTATCCAACCCCTAATAGGGTGCAAGAATGTAATGTTTAGGCTACAAAGATTAAACTAATTTACTTTTAAGTAACTTGCTTACTTCCTTGATGTTTCTTTTTTTAAAAGTGATGCCTAGGTGCTTGTAGAAGTGAGGGATGGGATTATTCTATGATTCAAGGCCAAACACCATAACTACTCAATGAACCACAGACAAAAACATATTTTATCTGGGTGTTGTACTTTCTCCAAGAACTTCTAGGTTGAAAACATCCAGGCTAGCTGTGAAAATCCATCCCAGTTCCAGGTAACAGAGGGAGAAAAAGAAACTCTCTCCTTCTCTGCTGGAATATACTGAGAACTTCAGTGTCTTGCCTCCAAGGGAAGCATGCTTCCCAAATACTGCCCACAGAACCTTCACTTCAGGGCACCATCCTGCCTGGCTCCCTCACGGAAAAGTCTCCCTTGGACTCTGGGAGCTGCGTGTGCACACAAATACAGAGGCATCATCCGCAAAGCAGCTCCAATCTCTGCATCAGGCACCGGGCCCAACACTGCCAAGACCAACCTTCTTCCACCCCTTGCGCAGCCTGTGCCACTCCAGGCAGATATCCTAAAGCTCTGGAAGCCAGTTTGGATTTTCTCCTTCCTTCTTCTGAACAAGGGACAGCTCCAGCTGCCCAGATTTTTTTTAGGGACAGCTCTGATTTGTCCTCATTTCTTAAGCGCTGCCTGTTGGATGGTTATAGCACCAAAGGGACATTCTCCACCTCCCAGCCCAGGAGACACCTTCCCTCCTGTCAGGCGATTTTTGGAGGCTGCTGCTCCTTGCTGCACAGGATGCAGAGCCTCAGAGGAACCTTGATGTCCCTCCTCAGACGACCTTCAGCACAAACCACCTCTTCCCACCTCCAGAAAATTCTTCAGTGGTCCCTCAGCCTTCATAAAATTAATTTCCCCATCCCACATCACCGTCCTGGCTGAACTCTGCACTAATCCCAAGACCAAAATCCCTGCACTACAAGCCCATAACCCACAGGGTATTTTTTATAAACAGCTGTCACTTGCTTTAGAAACACTTCTACAGCTGCACAGGCACTGCTGGAGCTCAATCCTCCTCCCAGAGCCCCCTGCTCTGCACGGATGGAGCCACAGGTGATGCCTTAGGATTTCAGCTTTTATATTTTTCATACCTTTGTAATCCTGCAATTCTTCAGTGTATAACTCTAAACTCCATATAGAGTGCCAGCTACTGTTCTCCCATTTTGGTCAGACACAACAATTCCTCTCCAGGCCTGGGAACAAAGGATACCTGACTGTCTCAGGCCCCGAGAAATGGAAACAAAAGTGAGTTGGGGGGAGCAAACTTGGGGTAAAGGACTTCATTACCTGAAGCTGTAATTGGAAGGTTAACCCCCAATATGCAAATGGACCAAACTTATAAAAGTATGAAAACCCATGACCCATCATCCATTTTTTGGGTGTAGCTCCTGGGGGGGCTTTGTCTGCCCAAAATGTACCTGAGGGCCCTTCAATAAATAAAAACGCTTTTTATCCCCTTAATTTTGTCTGGCCTCTGTTTTTAGGTCATCCCAAAAAGGCATCACTGGCACCTCTCCACAGGACACACTGGGTACAGGTGGCCCAGGAAGGTCTGCTGCCACCAAAGCATGGTCACCCACCCGCCCCGTGGGAGCCTGCTCACGCAGAGCTCGATGCTCCCGCTGTTGGGTAACTCACTCCAGTGTGAGTTATCCCATAGGGTTCTAATGGAAAAACAACCACAGGGAGGTGATATCTCCCTCCAGCCTCCATCTAGGGTGCTTCTCTTCCACTGGCAAGTCATCTAACTTTTTTTTTTAAAATTTTTCTTAAGTTGCTGCTTGCTCAACGCTCTGAACAACTTCTCCATGCTGGGTTATGCTGCTTACGGATGAAGCACCGCTATCAGCAGGATTTGGACACAACGAGGAGCCCACCTGGCTTCAGAACCAATGATCCCTCCACCTTCTGCTCCAAAGGAAGGTCTGAACTCCAGGAGCTGCCACCTGAGCCCCCCACCGTGGTGAGCACAAACAAGAGGTGGAAAAACCCACTGCCCTCCATAAATCCACTGGGTTTATCACCACCCCAGAAAGACATCTTTATATAAAATAAAGGAGCACACCTGCACCTCTGTGAAAGGGACAGCACTGAAAGCCCAGGGATCGGCTCCCAGAGCTTCCCCACCTTCCCTTTCAGGGATTAACTCTGTGATTCACCCTGCGCTTGCAGAAGCTGCCTTTGATGTCAGCCCCAGGCAGGGCCAGAAGCCGCACATGAGCAAACCCCCGGGGAGGGCAGGTCGCTGCTCTGAAGCTCTCCCAGTCATCCCAGCTCTCCCATGGGGATCCCAACATCCATGGCCATCCACAGCCATGTGGGAAAAGCCTCCACGGCGAGCAAAGAATTCCTCTCTGAAGAACACTGGAAAATAGATGCACTTTATTTCCCGTTGGCAAAACTGAAACTATGGAGGAAAACTGTTTAATATAAAAACATCTGACAAAGCACCTCCAGGATGTATTTTTTTGCATCAAAGAAGTAGCTCTTGGCAACAGGCTCGTTCCTCCGACCAGGAGAGGTTTTAGCCAAACCCTGATTGTTCTAGACTGCACAGGGAAAGACAAGCCAGCAAACCTACAGTTAAATATGAAAGAAAAAAAGAAACCAAAACCATTACTGGCCCAAACAAACATCTGCCTGTGATTAAACTGGATGCACAGATATGTTGTGCCTCTCTTTAAAGGATTTGTTTCTGCAGGATGGGAGGAAGAAGGGATGGAAAGGCTCAAGGGTGGTGCTGGGTCAGACCCAGCCTGCAGCCCCCAGCCCAGAGCTGGCACTGAGACACAGCAAAGCCAGAGCCCATCCTCAGAACCCAACGTTTCCCCCCAGAAGAAACTGCTGGCCTATTAATGAGAAAAAACTCCTTTTTTTTCTATTAACAGGTAATTCCACCATCTCTCCCCCAGCCCGGAAAGGGCAATGTTTGCCCAGTTGCCACACACATCCGCCTGACAGATTTAATGGGCTTTTTTTTTCCTACTCCTAACACACAGGATCTTCATAAATTTCCTTGTTAGCATAAATCCTGCAGCCTGTTATTTCTGGGGGGAGAGGAAGGGAGACGTTCACTTTCTCCATTCAGTGGGTTTTAAAATATGCTTCCTTAAGTTCATCCTAAATATTGCTGGAAGCAGAAAAAACCCTCTGGCTCTCGCCTGGAGCTGTGGCATCGCCTCAGCAGGGCTGAGTCACCAGCTGGGATGGATGCTCCTGCCTTCTTCCTCCCTTTGGTGGTAAAGGGACCCTGCTCCCCAAACCCAATGCCCCCAGCCCCACCACTGCCCTGCAAAAACTTCCCTATCTTCCCAGGCCTTAAAAAAAAAAAAAAAATCAGAAATAATTTAATTAAGCTCCAGGCCATTCAGTCTCTGTGTTTTTTCTCCCTGTTAATTCCCAGCTTTCCTTCACCATCATCAGTCACCAAGCAGAGCTCATTTCCACATGGAGTCCATCACCTTCTGGACTTCAGCAGAGCTGCTGGGAGTAAACTCACACCTGTGCTTCCACTTTCAGGTGGAAAACACCTTCCTGCTGCTTGGAGCACAGACAGGAATTCATCCCTCCTCCAACAAACCACCAACTCAACATTCCTTCTTTTGGACGCACATTTTCAGCTACCCATTGGTTCACCAGAGCTGAAACTCTTGGAGAGTTTTAGCACATGGGAAGTGATTTCAAAGGCTAAAAAATAAACCAGCATCTTCCCTGGTGACGGTCAAGTCAGCACAGAGACCCACAGGTGCAAGGCCACCTTTTGCTCTCCCAGCTGTCCTCCGGACCTCCAGAATTCAAAGCCACCACGAACAAGAACTTTGCTCAACGCTCACTGGGAGGCTTTTTCAACAGGAATGGGGCTATTCCATGGGTTTTAAGGAAAGGTCCTTCCCAGGGCCGGTGAGGGAGAGCCCTGTGGGATTCAGGGGAAGGCAGGCAATCCCGAAGCCCACGGCAGCTGCTGCAGCACGTCCCCACCATCCCATCCCATCCCATCCCATCCCATCCCATCCCATCCGACGCAGCTCCCGCAGAGCGGCTCAGCGCTCCACACGCCTGGCAAGTCTAACGGGTACAGCAGCTTCTCGGCATGTGCTGGAGGAGCCAAGTCTGAGGGGAAGGGAAAAAAAAATTACTACAAATTTTCCACCAATTATGAGTCACGAGGCTGAGCTTTTGTTCCTGCCTTGCTGGATTTTGCCCTTTCCCTGGTATTTCCCCAGCTCCGGCCGGGAGTTGCGGGGACGCCAGGACTGGCCGAGGCTCTGCCGGCTCCCAGGGGACAGACAGGCTCAGCCCAGGCCAGGGAACCACCTGGGTTTAAAGTGTAACTCCCCAAACAGCAGGTTTTCTTCAGCTCTGCTCCCCAGACAGAAATTAATCTGATCAGGAAAAGATGGAGCACCTCTTCATGCTCTCACAAGCCTGAATGTGGCACTGCTCGAGCTCAGGAGGCGGAAACTCCAGGGTCAAACATTTCCAAGTGCCTTTTCCCACCAATCCAGATCTCCCCAGGCCACTGCACCTCACTGGGAAAACAGGAGCATCCCCATTCCAAGGGAAATGCTGTGGCTGGACACTGATCCTTGGACAAACAACATTGTTCCAAGACCCAAATGCTTTGAACACGAGATGAAGAGGGCTCTGGGGTATCATCCATGGATCCAGGTCATATCCACCCAGCTATCCACAACCTGTGCTTCCAGTTAGCACTGACTGTTCCTCTGCACTTTACAGTGAGCCTGCTACTTTGCTGAAGACATTCCCTCTTTTTTAAGGGCAATATTATAGCCATGAAAAGTTCTACTTCAAAAAGAGGGTTTGTTTTTTTTTTTAAACTTACACATATGACAGAGATCATCTTTTGCCTTCATCCTAAAACCTCCTGTTTAGAAGTTCATCAAATAAAGGAGCAACAGGAGAAGAATGGTTCTCTTTGTTACACAAAATTGAATTTTGTGGTTTTAGTAGGAAAAGCCTTTTTGATGATCAAAGCTGGAGCAATAAATAGTAGTGGCTCGATGCTAGATCCAAAATGTACTTATTTTTGGAAGACGAGTTAAATGCACACTAAGTTCCCTCGGTACACAAGGAGGCAGGGAGGACCATGTGCTTTGTGTATCGCTCCCACAGACCTACACTTCAAGCAGAGCTATTAAATGAGTTGAAATGGAGAATAAACAAACTGAAACGTGGCAGGTAGACTGGAGCCTGAGTGGGTTTTTCCCTTGTACTTCCCTGTGATGACATGTATGGGTTAACTTCAGCAGGGCTCTTATCCTCTTTCAGCAATCGTGAGCACTGGGGAAAAATAAATCACCCAGCCCCAGACTCTTATTAAAAGTTACACCATTGGAAACGGCACAGGGGGAGAGGAGGGATCCGGTTTCAGCACAATCTCGGTCACATGTTATCATTATATTGTTCAAGGAAAAGTTAAAAATCTCTCTTCTCTTCCAGCAAACCCGCCAGATGTCCCATAAAGACTGAGCCACGAGAGAAGCTAAACCATCACATTCTTAGGAACCCCAGTTTTCCAACCTGACTGCTGTAATTAATGCCAATTATCAGGTTACAACAAGGGGAGCTTTAGGGACGTGCATCCAGCCCCAGGAACGTTTGTTAGGAATTGCAAACATATATTTATTAGAGCACAAGGCTGAATGATCCGAGTCCTGCTATCAATCGTTCCCCTGCTCTGGACACTTGGCAGCACAACAAAAGCCCGTGGGCCGGCACACGCCGGATCCGGCACGCGGCAACCGCGGCAGCGCCGGCCGGCCACGGCAGGGGGACCTGAGAGGACAAGGAGAGGGAAAACCCCCAGAGGGAAACGTGCCACTGTGCCGTTTGAACATCCCGTGGAGTTGGGATCGCCCCAACATCCCGAGGAAGGCGCAAGTCTCACCAAACTGGCCATAAACTCTTGCAGGGAAAGAAAATGAAGAGAAAAGCCACAACCAAGGGACCACTACCCCAGAGATCTCCTCCATCACCTCCCCTGACTCACAGCACCCCCCAAGAGAGCAGCAGATTCCATCCATGTGCTCAGCAATCCAACAATGAGGCTCTGAGGCGCCCAAGTCCCACCCCACCCCAGCCGCTGAAGGAGGCACGTGGGGCTCCACCAGGACCCACGTTTGTCTGCCTTCATCCCAGTTCTCAGACCATGAGCCAGGCAAAGAAATTAAACCTGGTCCTATAGCCAGGCCCCTCCTGTCCCCCAGCCCGGGATGAGACACCAAGGAGAAAGATGGGGAATGATCGCCGCAGCCAGAGCCCAGTGCTGAGCCAAGGAAAGCCCCAACTCTACCTGCTGTCAGGTAAAACCACCCCAGGCCTTGCAGAGCCCCATTAAGTGAATGAAAGGTTGCAGGGTGGGGCAGAGCAAAAACCAGGACCTAATTAAGCCAAGCTTTGTTCGGGATCTTCAATGGCTCCGTAGCTGGGAGCCTGCTCATGAAAGCAGGGATTGCAGCCCGGGGCCAGGGCCCAACAGGTAACACCAGCCCGACGGACCCGGCAAGAACCACCACCAAGCAGCAGCACTGCAACAGCCTCGCTGCCCCTGCCATGGAAATGGGGAGGGCCCTACAGCCCGGCCCTACAGCCCGGCCCCACAGCAGCCCACGGCCCCGGAGCCCGGCATCGGTCCAGGTGGCTTCCACACGGGACACGCGTGGCCCTGCGGCCACCTCCCAAACATCCCTGCCCGTCCCACAGACGGCACCAGATCACACGGAGCACAGGCGGCCCTGAACAACCAGCTCAAAGCAATAACTGCTCTTTTTGTCCTCCTCTTCACACCCAGAACACCAACCAAGAGCGAGACCCCCGTCCCCTCCCGCCGCCCTGCCCCACCGCCAGCCCCGGCACGGCCCCCGCGGGCGGGAAGGCACAAACAGCTGCCAACCTGAGAAATCTCCGGGCGTGACGTTGGGAGAGTTTGTAGCCTCTGTTTCAGTGTAAGACAACGTGGAATCTGATAGATCTGGGGGGAAAAAGAAAAAAAAAAAAACAAAGAAAAGAAAGCACTTTTAGTCCTGCTGCATTTGCCAGCGCTACGTGAGCACCCGTGGCTGCTCAGCTTCCCACCACCTCCCCGAGAGAAACTCTCCACAGAGCCAGAAAGCAGCGATTAACTTTGTAGCTCCACCACGCAAATGCAAAGTTTGAATTGCCTCGACCACAAAAATAACTCCAGTTAAGTTGATCAAACAAGTAGGAACTTGGTGCTTACTGGATAAAGTTACATTAAGCCTCTAAACAAGTCAGAGTTACTATACTTAATTATCACCATTAAAATTCTTGAAGCTGTTTATTCTTGCTTCCTTCCTTCCTTCCTCTTTGCTGAAGCGAAGGAAACTTTGTTTTAACAAGTTAAGAGTCTTTGTTATTCTCTCTTGCTTACACCCCTCTAATTAAGTGCTCAACTGTTTGCTCACAGATTAACTATTATTTTTCCAATCAAACAAGCCAGTGAAGCAAATTTCAATCCCTGGCTGTTGTTTTAATAAAGTCACGTGTCGCTCACTATCATCTCTCCCTGCAGCACAAGCAGTTTCTAAAGGGAATTAAACTTGGAAAGGGGAGCACAGGGAGGGACAACTCCTTTTTTTTTTTGGCCTCCACACCTAACAAAAAAAAAAAGAAAAAAAGAAAAAAGCCACCAGCAGCCAATTTGGCCTTGCAGGTCGCTCCGGTCACAGCCCTGCGGGGATGAAGGCGCCGGGCACAGGGTGCACACATGGCTGAGTGTCCTGCAGCTCCCAGGCCTGGCAGGGCAGGGACTCACCCTTGGCAGGGGCAGCTCCTGCCTTCCCCGGGGCTGGGTGGGACAGGCAGGCACTGCTGTCCCCTCCTACCCCTGCCAAACCCCGTCTGCCTCCTCCCTGCCCCTGCCCCATGGGAGCAAAAGCGGCTCCCCTTGGTCATTAACCCCAGTAAATCACTGACCACGGGATAAAGGCCTCAGCTACACCTATCCCAGCAAGAAATCCAAGAGGGATATGGGATTTCTCCCTTCTCCCCGTGTCTTTGATTCCCATTTAACTGAGAAAGAAGCAGGGCTGAGAAAGGATGGCGAGGATGCAGCGATGCCTGCTCCAAACATCTCCAGGCCAACGTGCAGCACACAGGACCAGGATCCAAGGCTGCCAGGCTCTCCGGCACCCTGCACTCCACGCCCAGCTGCTTTCGCCAGCTTTGTTTGGAAAACTTTTTATAATTCCCCAGGAAAAGTGACACCCCATTCAGAAATGACACAGCGCCGAGTTTCAAAGACTTTCCATCTCTTTGTAAGGAGCAGAGGAAGGGTAATAGCCGGTTCCTCCATGGAGCAGCACAGCCAGGCCCTTATGGAAATGGCACCCAGGAGCTCCCACTCCCGCAGATTACACACGCAGACAAAACATGACGTCTGGTAACCTTTCATTACGCCTTCATTAAAAATAGAGCTTCATATTATTTTGGAAAATATGCATGTGTCTACACGGTAATTTGGTAGGATAAACTGGCATCCATTTACTTCTTAAAACCCGTCAGCTGATGCTTGCTCAGAAATAATGAGCAGCCATAAAACCCCGACTTGTTGGCTTTTGCCTGACGTGCCAGGTAGGGCTGTCTCGGAACCAGCACCGGGGCTGCACCATCAAAGAGTTCCCGGGAGATCAAAAGAGACAAAACACGTACCCAGTGGCTTTTGCTCATCATTAGGAGACAGCCGAGAGTAGGGAGGTGGTGGAGACTCTGGAAAACACAAAACTTCAGGTTAGTGCTGTGTTCGGTTTATCAACAAACCCTCTCGCTTTCTCTTTTGGGGTAGGAACTCTTCCAAGGTTATAAACACCCAGTGGGAAACAAAACACTTGGAAGCAACTGGAGACCAAGATTTTCCCAATTTTTGAAGAATGGGGGTTTCACCTTGAGCTTTTAAAGTGGGTTTTGCTACTGAAAATGCTGCAGCACTCTGCCCCATGTCTGTTCCTGGACACCCACAGATTGATTCACACAAAACATCAAACTGCTCCCAAAGAACCACATTTCCATCATCTGCCTTGGGAGACAACCTTCCATCCATGACTCCAACACAAAGGGCTTACTTAATGAGTGCTCCCCAAACAGTACTTGACAGGTTCTGAAAAGAGGGGCTGGGTGATGAGGAGAATCCTCTTGGTACACTGGGCTGGCACCAGAGCCAGGCTGGCTTCAGCCTCCAAGCAACTTTGGGCCATCCCAACAAAGGCCTCGGCACAGAAGTGGCTCAGGGGCAGAGGCCACCGTGATCCTGCTCACCCTGAATCCACCCCATGGAGACCCGAGCTCGGCTTTAAGCAGCAGGACCGAGCAGTCATGTGCTCCAAGTTCAGCGAGTCCTCAGAGGTGCTTTGCTGAATCAGGTCATTCAACCAGCTCTCGCTATCCTTGGAAGGGTCAGCACCGTGGGGAAGGCCGATGAAGGTCTTTCATCAATTCCATGCCCTGACTAGAGGGGTTTCTTTTCCCCTTCCAAAATATGACAGTGATGTTTCTTGAATTATAACTTGCCAAAACTGAGTGTGCAGCCAGCCGTGCTGTATCAAGGCGTCAGCTTTGAGCAAAAATCGACTTCAGTGAGAAATTGTACTGTGAAGTCCATCAGTGGCACCACGCTGACCCGAGAGCAGGGAAACACAGGAGTGCTCCTCAACTCCCACCTGGGCCTGACAGCACTCAGCCAGCAACTGCAGCTCAGCTTGGCTGAGTTCATCAAGAAGAACCTCAGCATCCCCTGTGCGATGGCTCTGCGATCCCCTAATGCTTCTCAGAAAAGGTTCCCCATCTCCCCTAAGAGAGCAGGGTGCTCTTCTCACAAGGTACTTACAAATCTCAAAATAAAAAAATAAAGGTGCCGCTGTGCCCACGTGGATGTAACAGCCCGACCTGGCCGTGCTGGTCCCAAGCCAGAGCCAGACCTGCTGTCACCAGGGACTGGTTCGAAGCACCCCAGGACTTTCACACCCCTCAGCTACGTCACCCCACAGTAAACTGGGTGGGAAACACGGACAGGATGATCTCTGTAGGGAGCCACTTGTGGAAAAGGGCATCAAGGCCTTTTCTTGGCTCCTGTTACCAGCGCCCAGTCGGCGCGGGTGGGGTCCTGGCACAGTCACCCATTATCAAAGTGATAAGGAGCCACTCGATAACAGCTCTGCTTTCTACTACTCCCAGCACGGGGCTGGCAGCCGCTCAGCGCTGGGAAAACCACCACTGCTGCAGGAAAGAGACTGGGAAACTTCTCCCGTTTCTGAAGTAAATGCCCCGTCCCAAAAAACGCAGCTCAACTGCAACTGAAATAAAAAAGCTGCCTCCAGCCTCTAGCGACCTTCGGAAGAAGCACGCCCAGAAGAGAAGTTTCTTTGAAAGAAGTGATGCAAAGCGAAGCAGGAGCCCAGATTGCAAAAGAAATAATCAAATCAAAGTTCTTGCCAAAAAAAGGGGCAGTCAGCATAGAATCATAGGATGGTTTGGGTTGGAAGAGATATTAAAGATCAGCTCATTCCATCCCCTGCCATGGGCAGGGACACCCTCCACTGTCCCAGGCTGCTCCAAGCCCCGTCCAACCTGGCCTTGGACACTTCCAGGGATCCAGGGGCAGCCACAGCTTCTCTGGGCAACCTGTGCCAGGGACTCCCTACTCTCACAGAGAAGAATTTCTTCCACATATCCCATCTATCCCTGCCCTCTGGCAGTGGGAATCCAGCTGTCCAGTTTCATTAGTTTTTGTACAGCCTGCTAAGTATCATTTCGATTTCTGCACCTCAAACTCCAACATGTCTCTGCTCCATGTAACTACTCCCTGCTGACACGGGCACACGACCGAGTATTGCTGAAAGAAACAAAAAACCCTCAAGAAAACCAAACCCACGCCTTGAAAACGCTCACCTCTGCCCACGATAAAAAAAATGAGAAACCCCTGAGAAATGCAGGAGTCCCGGGTGCGCCGCGGGTCCGGGGATCCCCGCGGCGGGGACTTCGCCGCAGCCCCCCCGAAGCGCCTGCGGCTTTAAGCCGGCGGCGGTGACCGCCCGGCTCCGATACGAGCGAGCCAGGCTGGCGCCAGCGGGATGGAGCCGCCGATTATCGCCCCTTCGGCTCCCAGAGAGCGGGGAAACTCCGCGGGAAGAGAAAAAAAAATAAAGAGAAAGGGCTTTTTACGCACAACCAGAACCGCTGGTTCCAACAGAGGGGGGATGCCCGGCGGGGACCCCCGGCCAGGCGCGTTCCCTCGGGCATCCCCATCCCCGCAACACCGCGGCGCCGGGGCAGCGCTGCCCTCGAGGGTTCGGATAAGCCGAGGATGGGGTCAGAAACCCCGAACCTCCAAACCGGTGGGTGTTCGTAGCGGAGGAACCCAACTCGCCGCTGCTCACCTGGCCCACAGAGGCGGCTGAAGTGGTAGGGGTTGCAGCAGACCGTGGGTCCGTCGGCGACGCCGAAGCTCTGGCACTCGCAGAGGGGCTTCAGCTCGGCGGGGTGCTGCAGGTCGGGCCAGCGGAACAGCTTGCCCAGGAGGAGGTGCGGGGGCGCCGCCAGGCCCCCCAGGCGCACCTCGGTGCGGGCCACCAGGACGCAGCCGCCGGGCATCCCCCCGCGGGACTCCACCGCCTCCAGCAGGCTGTCCAGCGAGCGCTCCTTCAGCCGCTTCAGCAGCGAGTAGGTGACGGCCTTCAGCTCCTGCTCCAGCAGCAGCAGCCGCGCCCGCGCCTCCCGGCCCCGCCGCTCCGGGGAGCCGCCGTCGGCCGCGCCGTCGGGGCCGGGGGCGGCGGCAGGGGGGGGGG
>VWPU01015055.1:0-49998 GCA_013398955.1 Callaeas wilsoni
GCCCAGGGCCGTGGTGGAGTCCCTGGCCCTGCAGGGATTTTAAAAACCTGTAGCTGTGGCACTTGGGGACAGGGGTCGGTGCTGGGCTTGGCCCTGCTGGGGGAATGCTTGGACTTGATGATCTTAAAGGTCTTCTCCAACCTAAACAAATAACCAGTAAATGGCTACAGAAGCATGTAGTAGCACAAAATCTTTTATAGGCTGAATGTCAGGACAAAGTACCACCCCTTTAACCAAAACATATGGACAAAAGGCATCATTGCTCTTCTGGGAGCAGCACCTTCCATCCAGAATCACTCTGGCTTTTGCATATTGAAGCATATTCAAAGTATTTGTTATTTCAATCAGCATAATCAGCATAATTGTTATTTTAATATACTGTTCTTGATTTCAGAATATTCTTTTCAATATTTACTTAGCCGTATTTAATTACTCCCCGTTATACTGCATGGTCTTCCTTTGCTTAATCCCATCTCAGGCAATGCTAATTCTGTTTAATGTACAAGGCTCGCTCCTGCTTTATGTCAGTGGAGCTGTGAGGACACGTGGGGTTTCTTGGTGCCCTTCCACTTGACCAGTGGTTTTCTCAGTGATGTCTGGCCAGAGTACAAACTGTGATGCTCTTTGGACAAAATATCAAGAGCATTAAGGAGGGTTCCTTGTGTCTGAGTCTCTGCATTTAATAAGTGAAGTTGTTCCCGCAGTGCAGAGAATGCAAATTGCAATAGAAGGCAAAAGACTTCACTGTTGTGTTTGAAAAGGAGAATACCTAAAAGTTTGGGTCACATTAGAGGCCCTTGATACTCTCTGAAGAGGGGAAGCTGATTCTTGCTGAAGGAGTGTAACAGTAGCATATTAGGATTTTAAATTCAGCATTGTGTGTGGGATTTTTAATTCCTATTAGAAGACAGTGGATCTGTACCCTATTTACCCAGCATTTTCCTTGAAGTATTTATCTCATTGAAATATCAGTATCAAGAATTAAGAGGTAAACTCTCAAAAGTAAATGTTTGTCTGCCTTTTGATTGCAGTCAGAAATTTTATGTCTTCCCATAATATTTGCTAATAATGGCAAAGTTTTTTGTCTGTTATCTTATCTGCTTATGGATTTTTTGCTATGGAAATTTACATAGAATCACAATTCTGTGATGGCATATATATACACACATTAATAGAGGGCAAGTGTAGTAAATAACAGGGAGAGCTTCTGCTGTTGAAACCTACATATTCAGAGTCATTTTTTGATGACATCCCACTTCTACATTACCTTTAGGTATGGCCAAAGTCCACGTGAGCAGAATGTATGCACCATGTAACAGAAAATATTTAGTTGTGTCCTGTTTTATTTTGCTTTGGAGCCCTGTTTCCCTCCCCTGAAGCCTAAGCCCAGATACCCTTTCCAATTAAGCTTCATGTGCACTCTAGTAATGCAAACTCTTGTTTTGTCTTTCATAAAAGTAGATCAGGGAATGTGATAGTGTTCCTTTGGCAACCATTAAGAGAAAATTAAAAAACAGGGTTTTCATCAAGTGGAGTTCCCTACACGGGAAGCCACAGCCTGGTTGCTGTGCAGGTCTCCAGCTTAGGAACACGTGGGGAGGTGTCTTGGTTTTGGTTGGGATAGAGCTAATTTTCCTCCTAATAGCTGCTGGTGTTGGTTTAGAAAGAGAATTATGTTGATAGCACACTGATGGCTTGGGTGTTGCTGAGTGGTCAAGGACTCCTGAGTTTGCAGTGTCCTGCCAACCAGGAGGGACACAAGGAGCCAGGAGGGATCAAAGCCAAGACAGCTGACCTGAACTGGCCCCAGGGATGTTCCAGATCATCAGTGGGGGGGTGGTGAGCTACTCTATGTCAATAATTTTTCTTTCTTGGGTTTTATTTCTCTTTATATAGTCTTTTTTCTGTTGTCTCCCTCTCCATTAAAATTATTATTATTATATTTTACTGTAAAGATGATAATGTTTTATTTTATTTCAATTATTAACTAGTTCTTGCCTCAGCTCACAATCCTTCCTTCGTTTCCCTGCTCTGCTCCCATGCCACAGCAGGGGATGGTGGTGACTGTGGTACTTAGCTGCCGGCTGGGGTTAAACCACCACAGCAGGTAAGACATTTAACATATGTGAGTGCTCCCTTTGAACTAAATCAGATTATTCACTTGTGTAAAATTGCTCAACTGCCTAAACGTCTGCAGGATCAGGGCCCCAGACTGCACACAGGAGCACCAAAGCAATATCCCTCTCGCTGTGCTGCTCAGCCCTGCTCTCCCATTCCCGGCAATTGAGGGAGTGCGTGGACCATTCTCAACGCCTCTGTTCCATTATCAGAGCCTTAGTGGGAGGACTGGGGTACATAAACACATTTTTTAATTATAAAACATAGTAGTTGAAAACAGTTCTATAGCAAGTAAGATCATAACGTTAAAACAAAAAAAGAGGAAAATCACCATCCAAAGCTGCAGGGCAGACTCTGGGGATCAGAGAAATCCTGGTCATTCTGTTCCTGCACAATTTCAAATGACAGGGTTTTTAAACAGGTGACATCGTCTAGTCCAGGATCATATTTAAGTTCGTATACAAAAATATTTTTGAACATAAAGTCATCTCTTAGAGTAATAAAATAAAAGGAAATAGCTCTGCAAGCCCAATGAAATCCATATCTTCATTAGTTCCTCCTGCATAACCTTGTGATATCAGCTGGGCTTTCAGCTGTTAGGAGGTGATTGATAGTGCTTGTTAAGTCCTCGTTATCTTTCTGAGTGCATCTTTTGACATTCTAAATATCATCTTGATAAGATTTCCTGAGCAATTGAATTCAGCATCTTTGAGACATTCACAGCAGTAACTCAGAAATGACTATGCTTTAGTTTTGAATTCTTAACCTTTGGGGTTTTTGCATGCTAGGATCCCAAAGGCTGCTCAAATATATCCTCTAGCACATACTAAACATCCTTCCATGATTAGTTTAAAACAAGTTCTTTTTTTACCATGAAGATCTCATCTCAGAAATGACATAAAATTTATCACTGTAATTCCATTCTGCATTTTCCTCATGTACCAGTCAGTAACTAATCTAATATTTGCCTCAAAAAATAAGATATTATAAGTAGAGAACATCTCCTTAGGAGCATGCATTCTATAATCCTTTCAGGCTTAGTTATTTTTGAAGTTCATGCCTATATATCTTTGATTTCTATTTAGAAGGTCTGTGACTCTTTTATTATTAGAGTGAAATATGCAAAAGAATATTATTATTTCCTATTCTCAGAAGTGTGAGCTTTTTAAAAAAGGTTTGCTAGATGTATTAATTCATTTCAGTCAGTTCTCCACTCTGCTTAGAATGACTTTCAAGGAATGCATGCATTTCCTAAATACACAAATCATCTTTTAACACTTTTAACAGACTTTAAAAAGTCTGTGTTTGTGTAGGCAGGTTATTGGAGCTCGTGAAGAAATCTGTCGATAAGATCATCTTCAGGGAGGGCACTCAGCTGACACGAGAAGTGCAGGAGGCTGTTACTGCTCGGTGTTAAATCACCGAGCATCTCTGGACACAAGTGACAAACTGCGGCGAAATGCGACCTTCAGCAAAACCCCGAGATGTGCCTGAAGGGTGGGACGGAGCTGGTGTCCACCCTGACCGCCTGCAAGGACCCAAAGGTGTGTCTGACCATGTGGGTGCTGGACCAGGCTCCGTGTCCCCAGTCTGTTACCATGGCACCCTCCTGTACGTGACAAGCCACTTCTGCGGCTCCCTCTGAAAGAGCCCAGACTTCAGCTGCCACAACAACAGATGGGACCGCAGACATGGGGCCTGACGGAGCTCTGAGCAGCCAGGGCACCAGCAGCTCTGCTAAAGCCTGCTGCTGGCAGGGCTGGGGATGTGCCACGCCGGGCGCCGAGCTGCTCCGCGGTCACGGCGATGCCGTGGCGTGCCAGGTGCTCCCACAGGAGTGGAGGGGTAACGCTCAAGGACAGGCAGCGTGGGAAAAGGGTGATTAAATGGAAGTGGAGCTGATGGCTTTAAATCGGACAAACTTCACAGGATTAGAGAATTACGGAATATTCTGAGTTGGAAGGGGCCCACAGGGATCATTGAGTCCAGCTCTTGAGTGAACGGGTCGTACAACCTCGGTGTTATCAGCACCGTGCTCTGACCACCAAATCTCAGAGTTAAAGTCTTACCAAATGGTTTCAAAAGGTGCAGCGACCATGGTGAGATCACTCAGTGCCTGTAACTCATGCCTATCCCAACCACTTCTGGATTCCAAATCAAAAAATCCAAGAGATTTGTCTCAATTTTCATCATAACAGGAAAGAAGAGATATGCAGAGGTAGTCTGAATTGTGTACCAGAGTACCAGAGCTCAGAGATTTTTTCCTGCCCTTGAATCTGCTCACTTCTCAAAATGAGTCACCTTGGACAAGGGTGGAGGAAAAGGGCAGAGGACACTCCACTTTCAGAGACAGAGCACACTAAATCTGTAAATCAAGATAATAACCTCCAAAGCATCCTCTGGTTTCTTTTTTTCTTTTCCTTTTTCTTTTTTTTAATGCATCCAGCATGATTACTTGTCTCTTCAATTGTTTTGAACCTTGGAAGTATGTGTGAACAATAAGATTGGCATTTGTGCTTTTGTAGGCACTGAAGCACTTCTAAAATGCAAATCGTCGATGAACTTAAATTATTTTATAGGATTTATGGAAAAAAGGCAAAGGTTGATTAAATGTTGAGTCTTGGGTGGTATTTAATTGGTAACCATTAGGTTAGGAAATAGATTTACAATAGTTTGTACTGTACAAATGGGATACAGGCTGCAAACAAGGAATGTTAATAACCTCAGTGAGCACCGATGTGTGGGCAACAGCAGCCTGCTTAGAGGGAAGGGAAAAGATTGTTTCACTGGCGTGGAGCTAAAAGTGAAAATGAATCTTTCTCTGTAGGAAATATTTCCTTGTCTATCCCTTTGCTATGAGCTGTGCAGTGTTCTCATGTATAACTTTTGTTATATTTGTGCTAAATATAAAAGGGGTCACATTAGCCTCCTTAAAACAGAGGTGAGGGAAGGTGTTCCCTGCAGTGAAAGCAGCTGGGACAACGCTGTGGCCTCAGGTCATGGTTAAAAGTGCCTGATTTAAGAGTTCACAACCTGCTCCCATGGTGCTGTGAGTAACTTTAGTTTGCCCTTAATTGTCTTCATTTTAATCTTTGTATAACTCTTCTCACAAATGAATCATGAGGGGAAAAAAAAAATCATCACATTAGAAAAAAAGAAAAATATGAAGAAAGAAAAGACTGAACTAAAGAAGCAAGTAAAAAAATCCTATAGAAAGCAGATTTCTTTGAGATGAGTTGCTTTTAACCCATGTGTGGGTTTGGTTTGGTTTGGTTTGGTTTGGTTTGGTTTGGTTTGGTTTGGACCACTCCAGCGACAAATTCTAGAAGGATTTGGGGCAGTGAGAAGCACACATGATCGATGATAACAACATGGTCCTGTGGAGTCCCAGTCCCAGGTGGCTCAGGACACCCAGTGGGCACTGTGGTGCCATCCTGTCCCACACCAGGGTGTGCCACTCGTTTGTCACAGCTTGGCCTTGTGGCCAGAAGGCAAAGGAGTGCTTGGAGCTCCCCACAGCTGAAAGCTGTCCGAATCCTTGCACTGAAATCACAGCACCATTAGTTCCAGGAAGGACTCACACTCTGGTTGTGTTTATTAAGCAGAACTCCAGCCTGGTGGAAGCTGACAGGAGTGCCAGCCTAGCCATTGATGGAATTCAATTTGTGCTGGAAAAAATAGGGGAGGGTGAGTAAGAAACAGAGCTGTGGGTAACAGTGGGGATGCAAACTGTCCAGGGGAGCACAGGAGAAGCTGCCTGGGAGTTTGAGCAGGGAGGGACAGAGGCCTTGATAGAAAAAAAGTGGGACTTTTCAGCTGCTATCTCTTCGTGTTGGAGAATAAACGACTCTTTTGGATTCCTTCTTCTCTGAAACCATACAGGTTAACACAGAGCCAGCAGTTACCTCACAAAGAGTCAAAACTCTGCCTGTTGGGCTACTCTTGCTGGTGGTGTCAGCTCATGGGGTTCTCATGGCTCAGGGTTAGAGTGAAAACAAGGAGAGATCCAGCCACTGAAACAGGGTTTAATAACGAGAATGGCAAAGGGCAGGAGAGAGAAGAAGGAGGAAGGAACACATAGTATTTATCCAGAACAGTGACATTTCCAGGCTTTCCCTAGATAATTCATTTTTCCATTACTGCAAATGGTTATTCTGACTGGAAGAATAACTACAGATGGCTTTTTTAAGAAGCTCAAAAATATGAAATGAGCAAGTTACACTTTAATGGAATTGAATCACTTCAAAGTATACATTCAAAGCCTGCTGGCAAATTTCTCGGGTGGCTGACTACAAACAGCAAAAATCCCCCATTTGTGGAGGTGTGATTTAGCAGGCCACTTCTCTGTACTGACTGATGTTTGTATATTTGTCACTTCAAAGGTGATGAATTAGAAATATCAAGCGTCATTAAAATCAATGGGAGTTTGCTCTTGACCTTACTGAGGCCAGGATTTTACCCATTATCACTGATCTCTTTGTTCTTCTATTTTGTCGCTTTGGTCTGCAGCTGTGAAACTTCTCCTAACTTACGTTTTATCTCCTATGTAGAATTGTAATCAGTACAGGATTGGCTTCCAGGGGAGCTATTCTGTACTTACCGTGTTATTATCAGGCTAAATTACCCTTAATATGCTGACTTTACACTACTTTGAGAAGTCCTGTCACTGAGCATTTCTCACGGTATCGCAGGTGTAGATGACAAGGTCATGTTGATATACTTCTTACCTATCCTAAAACATAATTTTGATCTCTTGTCATGTGCAGATTCCACAGGGTCTCTGTGAGATGGGATCAGGTTAAGGGTTACACAGGGATGTCTGAATGCACCATGTGCTTTAGAGCAGCAGGAGTCCTGGGGACAAGCAGCTATTTTCACAGAGCTGATGACAAACAAGCCTAGGGCACCCAAAACATAAATGGCTGTTGGTTTTATTTTGAAAAACTCTTCTATTGTTGTGAATGAAATCAAGCTTTCTCAGAGAAGGTGTTGGGTCTTCAGAAAAAACAACCAAACAAAACCCAAAATCAAATCACAAGCAAACTTCAGTTTTGTTTCAGTGCAGCAACTTAAGAGCTAAGAGTAAAAGCAAAACTCTCATCTCTTTTAGGACACAAATTACTTAACCTGGACAGATCTAACCCCAAAAAGCATTTTCTTTCAGCTGCTGTTTCTTCTGGTTTCTCCAAAACCACATCCGCTTGTAGCTTGGCTTTTTTCCTGGGAAGAAATCCATTGATATGGCATATTTGAGATGGAAAATATGATGCAGCAATTTGTTAATGGGGAGTATATTTTCATTTTGTGTGAAAAATCACTGATTATGTGTAGTGATAAATGTTCAGGGCCTTTTAAGCCCTCTTTCTGTGTAGTGCCAAGTTCTTATTTCTGTAGGAATTGTAGCAGCTCAAAGTCTTTCCTTTTTAGCTCCATACTGAACCAATGCAATCAAATGTGAAATGGAAAATGAGAAAAGTAATTAATATTACCAATGGCATTTGTTTAAATGTTGCTTTTCAAAAGCACTTTAATTACAATATGCTTTTCATGTTGGTTGAGTTCATTTATATAGGGAATACAATCATTAATTATCATAATTAAGACACCTGAATTCAGCCTGACTGGCATTCCTTCCACCCTGAGTTGTACCGTTGTTTTATCTCTGACAGTTAGGTTTTCAATCAGATGTTATCTACTTTTTCCTAGTCATTAAGAAATGCTTTACTAATTAGCACATGAAATTCATCCTACATCAGACTGAATTGAATCAAGGTCTATTATCTTGAACAGTAAGACACTTCAGAACTCACAGTAATAGGGCATGAATATGTGATACAGTTCATACACATTTCATGAACCTCCACGTTGCCGTTATTTTTTCAAGACTCTGCAATTAGTTATGCCATTTTCAGGTCACTTAATTCCCTCTCACTGTTTAACAGTCTGGTAGATTACAATGCTCTAAAAGCCAGAGTTAACTCTTCCCATGCCACGAGTTTTATCCATTCTCCAATAAAGATGCTTTTCTGAAACCTTCCCTCATGACCTGAGAAACCGTCTGCCACATGCAAAACTTTCCCTGAATATTGTTTATTAGGAAAAGAGGATATATTTCCAACTATATTCCAGTTCTAATTTTAATTCCATGCATGTGAATCAGTTCTTGCCTGATCCACAGCTATTGTCCCAAAATTTAGCCATTTTCCTCATCTGATCTTCCACTGAAGATATTGTCATCATGGAAGGAATAGATCCAACCAGCCTGGGACCAATCTAAACCTAATTAAAAGGGTTTAATTCTGTTTCTAGTAAACAGTTCAAAATGCAAGGGAGGACATGATCTTGCCCTTCTCTGTTCTCCAAGGCACAGTTCCCTAGTTGTGATCAGTTTTAATTGGCTTTGATTAAGTAAGGGAAAGGAGGTTGAGTTTTAAATTTACTTACAGGAAGTTATGAAGGCCAGGCTATAGAACTGCACAGAGAGATTAAAATGATTAAGACTTCTCATTTATGTAATAAACCTTACAATGTTACAGTCTTTCTATTCAGATACTTGGCACGAATTTCAGACAAAATCTCCTGTATGTGGATTTATTTTAAATATGAGAATTTGTATCAGCCTGCAAATATCTGCTCTTTCATGGTTCTAAAAGGTGCAAGTTTCTCATTTAGGCAAGATAAAAAACCAGAAACTTTTTAATCACCAAAAAGTAGAGTAATGCTGTATAAATCCTGGATACTTAGAAATTCTCACAAGGCCTCATTTAGGTGCACAAACCATAGCAGCAAGTGGGCACCCTGCCCTTGGCTGGAATTCCTGTGCAACTACACACAAAGCACAATGGATTTAGGAGCTCATTTCTGTCCCAGCAGACCATGCCTGGGTTGTTATTCTAAGCCATATCTCAATAAATATCCCACAATCTCGTATATGCTGTGAAAGGGACACGTTTCTGGATGGTGACAACTTTTTGAGGTGGAATGGCCAAGTGGCTTTTAGCTGGATGTTTCTTCATTGACCAGATCTTGTCCTGTGTATTTTACCATAGAAAGTCTGGGAACTTCCTACCGATGCTGTTACTACTGGGAAGCAAACCTGGGTTGTGCAACACTGGAATAGGGCCTTCTGGAGGGTACAGCCCCTATTTTAAGAGACAGGAGTAAGAAAAACAGCTCCAGATTGTTAAGGGCTTGCAGTACAGAGCCATGGATGGCTCTCAAGCCATGTGCCAAGATCAAACTGGAGCTTCTGAGACACGAGTGCACTTCTGTGGTGTGCGCCTTAAAATTGTTCATCCCTACTTCGTATCAGATCAATTATTCGATGATGTTTTTTCAAAGCACGGTGTTTCTGACTCACAGGGGTTACTGGAGAAAAATTCTCTCTTTTTCTATGGTAATTGTACCACAGGTTTACGAATGAAAGGGCTTGAGTTGGCAATCTCTGAGCTAAGTGGGCAGTAGCTGGTGGCAGAACACTTCCCAGAGAGGCTCATGGATTTAGGAGCCATTTCCTAGCCTGCTGCCTCAGACTCTGAATTTCTTGACCTTAAGTATAGGCTATAGCAGGCTTCTGTTTCCCAGGAAAGAACTGTCAAGCTTTGGTGCTTTAAGAATTTAGTTATCAATTTCTTGTTTATAAGTTTAATAAGTGGCTGGAGTTTTACAGGTGTTGACTCTTTACAACCTCATTATCTTCAAGGTAATTTTTGAACAAAGTGCTCAGATTATGACAGAGCTTCTGAGCTTGCCAAAATAGAGTTTGTACTAGCCCTAGCTGCATCTCTGAATATTTGAATATTTTGGGTTCAGTGAAATTGCACTTTTTAGGTCTTGTTAGCATGAGTAGGATTGGGCCCATGAAGATGAGTTTGGAGTATCATTTCCATAGGTTTTGCCCTTTAATTTCAGATAAAGATCATTTTTAAGAGTTTGTTCTCTTTGAGTTTCCTTCTGTAATAAATGATAGCTGTGTTTCCATACCAAATATTCTGTTAGAAGTGTGTCAGCTGTCCAGGTAAGGAATTACCTCTTGCCTGTTTCCCCTTTTTAACAGAGGGTTAGTGAGCCAGCTTATAGGAAGCACATTCAGTGAGGAGCAAGAAAAAAATACCTCAATCAAAATAGTTGTACTGCTGAAAATGAATGATTACTCCTGGGGGAAGGAAGTAGGGTGGGAGAAGAGCTGCATCATACAATTCAATGGGAAATAAGGTTTGTGTGGAAGCTGGAGAGCAGCATAAGATTTCCTTGCACATCCACACCGTGCAAGTATATTTTTGTAGCGCATCATTTCTCTTTAGCTGGTGTGTTCAGTTACTGCTCATCTCCCTGAGGGAATTTTATTAGTATTGAAGGAGACTTCACCTGGAAATGGAGCAGCCTGAAATTTGACAAGTTGGAAAAATACTTACATTTTTATCTGAATGAAAAAATGTAGTATTAAAAAAAAGCAGGGGAGGGGGAAATAAACATGCATTTCAGCAGTCTCAAATGCTTACCGTGCCATTTATGGAAAACAATGCAATTGTGACTCATACTTAATTAGTTAATTACAGAGGTATTTATTATTTTCATATGGGGAATCGTACTGTAAATATTCCATTAATCTATTTGTATCCATAGAATCCGAGAGCAAGTAAATAATGTTCTTTTGGTTTGTGATCATTTATACTGTGAGAGAAAGCATTGCCAAGGTGCTACACTGCCCTAGAAATGGCTTTCCAAGAAGGTAGGGATGCACCTTTGGGTCTGGAAACTCAGGGTTTGAGAAGAAAGAGATGAAGTTTATAGTGGCATTTAAGGTATGTAAGGTATGAAGTTGAGGCACAAAAATAGGTTCCAGCCAACTGTGCTATGCCTCATTGGTGCTTTCACAAAAAGGTTGTGTCTAACATGGATTTCAGCAATTTAGTGAGCATGAAGCCACTTCCAGAGCATCACTGACCCCCATGTTGACCCAGCAACGAGAACATTACTGGAGTTTATAATATTTCTGAGAAACAATGAATAAATTCTTTCTGTGGTGGTGTTTGCTATTGCTTCCCCACATTTCTGTTTCATCTTCCTGTTGTCTTTTTTTCGTATGTAGCCTTTTGCTTTCCATGACTCACCTGCCTCCTATCTCTGACTAAAATTCTTGTTTTGCAGAGGACTACCTTATAAACTTGTGCATTTTGCCGTTAAAGATAAATGTTGGAAACAAACATGATCTAAATGCCAATGAAGCAGAAAAATGTCTTCCAAAATGCTATGAATTCCCAGAGTGGAAGGGAGATGGAAGCGTGCAGCACAGCACAAAGAGTGAAGAAACAGCATCCAGCTTCTGAGCTGCAGCACCATGATCCAAACTGGCACTGTTTCCAACTCAAAACTCTCTGTGTGAGGCCAAAGTCTCCTTCTTTGTGCAATCTTTCCTGCAAAACAGCAGCTCCCCTGGCAGCATCGGGAGTCGGCAACGCGCGACAAATGGTTTCATAGGGACGTGCTGAGCTGGGGAGTGAGGAGGGCAGAGTAAGCCCACTGCCATTTTCCTTTAATGTTCTTTCGTTTCACTCCTTCCCAAGGGCACAGGCAGCCCCGGTTTGGATTGGGGGGATGAGCTCACCCCACTGTCACATCCTGCTCCAGGTCTGGCAGCTGCAGGCACAGCCTGTCTGGGGACCTGTGTCTGCCACAGAGGCAGGAGCATGGGGACGTGTAGCACTGGGCTGGGTACACGGGAAACTCTCATCGCTGCAAGGGGAGTGGGAATTGAAAGCAAGCTGTTGGGCTGACACTCTCTCCTGAGCCTGCACTGCGACTCCAGCCTGCCCACAGGGAGCAGCTGGGACAGGAGCTGACCTGCAATAGCAATCACACCCTGCCCTTTCTGCAGGAGCTTGTCTGTGGTCACTCACACCCTGTGCTCTTCCCATTCCGAACAATTCCCCCAGCACAGATGGCTCAGTCTGTGCTCAGAGCTCGTGTCCTGCAGGACAGCTCCATCTCCAGCATCCCACCGGGATCCTGCCGTGGAGATGCAGGAGCCAGCAGACAAGTGGTGTCTTCTCCCCTGCAAGGAATGTGTCTGTGGTGCCACATTAGTGCCACATTTTGTGATGTTGCTCTCCTGTTGCTCCCCACCTCCGAATGCACGACTTCAGTCTTCTGCCTCAGAGACTTCACCAGCTAAAATCTATTCTGAGGGAAGGAGAATGCTGGAAAGCAGCGAAAGTGCTGCCTGGAATGGCCTTGACTGTGAACACATCGACACTGGATGTGAGACGAGAAGCTGGAGGATAGATGATTGAAACCTCAGATAGAACACAGCTTAAATTAAAATTGTTTTATTCTACAACTGCAAGATGCTATGTGTAAAAACAGACTTACAGGATGAAAAGATTGCAAAAGGAAATTGCTTATGCCCCAATATTTCCCTGGTTCCTTTCTCTCTGGTTTCCACCCTCTCCTTACATACATACCAAGTTCATTTTCTTACAAGTTGTTATTTTGTTTTGGTTTTGAAATAAGAAAATAGAAGGCTGTAGTAAGAGTAATTTTCATGTATTCCCCATCTCATATTTTTCTGGTTTTCTTTTTCCCCAGCAGTCTGTCTCTCTCTCAAAATCTCTGCTATTTGTGCTTATAAAGCAACCCACACATTTTCCAGTAGTATTTCCACTCTCCAGGATAATGCTTTTTGGACCGATATATTGTAATATTTCAGAGGAAGAAAACATCTTCTAAGAATTCTTCTTATTTTCACCTTTTGATGTTCTCAACTGCCTTTTTCTCCTGAAATCTGATGGGTTGCAAGACAAGATTTTAAGTATTTACAACCATCTCTAATAAACCGCTTCATGGATATTTATGAGGCACTGTTTTAGCAGGGTGTATTATAATATTAATCAAAATCAAGGCTGCCTCTTGGAAACACTCCAAGAGTTAGATCTTTGCTGAAATCTTTCCAGGTATCTTTATTTTTCCCATTCCTTTTGTTTTCTGTTGTTGATAATTTCCAGTTAAGTTATTTATCAGATGATGTTCGAATACATATGAATACAGTTTTGACAGGAACTCAGAGAATCCTGAAATTAATCTTTGTTTTAATGTTTATTCAACACTTTTATATTTGTTTTCTGTTTATTTTTAAAGGAAAGGAGCAATACTAGCACCCTGCTGTGCCACTAAAATTACATTGTACGAGTTTATTGCTTACAAGCAGAAATGTCCTAGCATGTTCTGAAGACTTGTGTAGGAATCCTTGGTGCAATTTTCACACCCCTCACTTAGATGTCTGATGAACCCAGGAGGCCGCCAGGTACAATTTCAAGTACCTGTTTCAGGTTAAGGATTGTTATTTCTGAGAGCTCAACTTGAGACCCTAAACTCTTAATTTTCAGGGGCATTGTATCTGGCTGTCAGTGAGTGTTGAATGTTTCAAACCTCTAAGAGAGCAAATAAAATTTAGTAGGGATTTTTCAGATTTAGTCCTTAACAATTTTCAGAAGTTCACAAAGGTAAGGCCAGGCCAACTGGCCACAACCACCCCTGCATTTCCTCGTTTATGTGTGCATGTATTTCTAAGCTGGATATATCACATCCTTCCTTTTTATAGCATGTTAACTTGGAAGCCACTCTGGTGTGGTCAAACAGGACCAAGACAAGAAATTTCTTCTATTGTGTGTTGCTTTGGATTCAGTACATGCCTAATACTTTATGAATCTTCAAGAATTATTGCAGAATTGTTGGGAATAGACCTAAACTAGTTCTTAGTTCTCTGCTTTAATGTTATCATTTCCCACAAAATAATTGCTGCTGTATAGAACCACACAGGAAAACTCCACAATAAACCAAAAAATCTACAGAAGTGATTTGGGAAAGACCAATGACATATAAAATATGTCAGAATCACAGCAAATCCATGTCAAAAGAATAAAAAGTCAATCATTAAATACATTTCATTTCAAAATGTTTTTTCAGCTGTAATGGTCTGAGGTATTACTTGCAGCACAAGTCGTTTGAAACTTGCAATATTGTTTTTAGTGCCTTTCTCATTGCCCTTGTACCACAACCACTGCAGTACATGAAGCTGCAATTAGAGACTGCTGAGGTCCACTGCTGATCAGTCCTAATTAAAACGCCTCTTTGGTCAATGGCTTTGGGAATATCATGGTAAGTGTATCTGGGGAGATGACAAAGTCGGAGAAATAATAAATGTCATTCAAACGGTCTTACAGGTGTGGTAGGAGTTGTCATGGTCACTCTCTAGCTCTTCCAAAGCTGCATTTTGTCCATGTTGAATTTAATTCTAAGGGCCCAATTCACCACTCCATTGCACTGGTTTGATGCTGGTGCAATTCCATTGAGTTTCACAGAAATGCAACAGCTGAAGGCTGGTGAAAGAGAATGGCCTTCGGGCCTCAAATCATACAAACAGTGCTCAATCCTCTGTTACGTTTTGGAGACCTGAACAATTTGGAAATGTTACTATTTTTAGCAAGCTGATAACAGGCCGTCAGTCTGCTCTGCAGCACCATCTGGAAGACCGGAGCCATAACAGAGAAAGGGGTTAAAAATCAGCCATGAGGAAACAGGAGGTCTCCAAAAGATTTGTGGAATCCTCAGGAGAAGAAACATTTCTGTCTTTATCTAAACCTCAAAGGCTTTTTACTGTTGTTGAAATCAGGATATTCTCATTAATGTTGCGATATCAAGTCTTACTGAAGTTTGGGGGTGAGGAAGAGGTTATGGAAGCTGCCCTGAGAGAATGTGGAAACAAGCAGAATGTGCTTGAGGGCAGGAAGGAGGAATATGCAGGGACAGAGATTTTCTGTCAGCAGTCTGAATTCCCAGCAGTGACAACTTCTGACCATCAGAGCGACATGGAGGCTTCTGGCAGAGACCTTGTGCTCAGTGATGCCCCACTTTGTGCACTGGATCATCTGCAGTAGAATAAATAGTCTTTAACCACTAGAAATGCAGGCAGAGAAATTGTGGCTTCTGTTTGCAGAAATCTCTGGACAGGGTAATTTTACCTGGCCAAATCCACTTCTACCTCTGCAGCCTCCCCAGCGATGTGCTGAAACGGCACAGGCAGCCTCGTGCACTAACCTGAATTCCATCCTAATAGATTGAGTGAATAATTAAACTTTAATTTGCCTGTGTCTACACTCCCAACGCTGCAGGTTTGCAGAGAGGGCAAACAAGGCATTGTCAGGGAAGTTATATGCAGAAATCTGCTGTGATTGACTGAGAGTGCATCAGCCTTGACATATTCTTGCAATATTTTTCAGCAACAGAAGGAAAGAGAAGGATGCATTACATCAATCAAATTAACAGGGCAAAAAGGCAAATGCAAGGCAAAGTCAGTTCACTCTGCAGATACAGTTCTTGCCCAAGTTGAACGGAGGGAGTAAGGTGGGCCATTGTATCCATTATTGGTCTGCCATACAAAACAGACAATTACTTGTGTTGTTTGAGACAGTTTTGCTGTTCTCCTGTGCTGAACTGCTGTGCTCAGTTCCAGTGTTATACAGTTCTAGCTGGTGTGCTGGAGAGAGCAAACAGAGAAAAGGCTGTATGCCTGAATTAAAGCAGTACCCAGTGAAATCCATTGTATTTTGATTTATAATTATGCAAATTCTTTTATCCAGTGTGTCAAAGTGATTTGAAAACACCGAAGCAACTCCACAGCATAGGTATTGCTCGCTGTAATATGGTATCAGCTCTTGGAAATGTACCTCAGGTACACTTAAGCCGACAGCCTGGAGGTCAGTGCCAAAGAGACACATTGCTGGATTTGCTTTTTCCACATGCCTAGGAGATGAGGCAATGCTGAGGGAACTAAACCCCGTGGTATTTCAGAAGCTCTGTGTACACTGGCTAAGAAACCCCGAGCCCAAGCTACATATTCAAGGTGCTTCCTCTGTTTCCCGGTACAGAAGACAGACAGTGCCTGATTCCTCTCCTGGGAACTCACCTCTTTGGGGTAGGGCGAGTGCTTTTGCCTTTCTGTCCCCTATGGACCTGCCTGCGGGCCACAGCCCGGACACCACAAAAAATGGGGAGGTTTTTAAGCAGAGACGCTGCCTTCTCAGACTGCCTCTCAATAATCACAGCATGAAAATCTAAAAGCCGACTCCCAGCAAAGTGCAGCTCACGCGACGGGGGACTGGTTCCTAACCGGCTCCTTGCTCTTCTGACCCAGAAGGGTGTTTAACGGGAGAGGCTTTGGAGTGGATCTCCTGCTGAAGGCGAGGCTGCTCAGGCACTTCTGAGCTAATTTCCCTTTCCCTGCAGAGCACATTCCCCCTCCATTCAGGAGGTGCCTGCCTTGGTCAATTCTCCCGAAAAGCCATTTGGAAATTGGTCCTTTTCCGCTTAAACACCCTGCCGCAATATCAGTCTTTTGCCCAGTTCTTACATCAGTCTGCTGATGCTACAGGGGTGTTGCTTCATCCTTGATGAGCTGTTAAAAACAGGTCCTCACCCTGAGGGTTTGACTTAAATCCAACAGAATTAAGAAATGTTAAAGGAGGATCTGCATCTTTCAAGCAGACCCATTGTGTCTTGGTGCTGTAGATAAGCTCCAGTCAGTGTAAGAAGAGGCAAAGTTTCACTTGAGTAAGAGCAGTGCAATTTGAAATGTTGGCAGCTGATAAGTGCAGGTAAGGATAAAGGCATGTCTGCATCAGTCACTTGCATTTCCCTCAGAATATATTTTTCTTTGTTGGAAAATCCTGCAGATATAGGCACTCACCTGCTTCTCAATCCACATTATCTTACTGCTAGTGTGCTTAATTATATCCTTTCCACAAAATCCCCAATTTTAATACTCCTTGGAAGCATATTCTACACCTTCTTTCTGAAATAAAATATCCTAAATATCTCTCCAGGCCTCCAACTTGAGAGACCTGAAAATGCAGATGAAAATATTTTTACTTCTCACTGAAGATACTTCTAGACTCCAAGATTATGCAGAGTCTTGTCTTATATCATTGTACCTGTATCTTGTGCTTCTGGAAATATTGACCCAAAGGACCTTTGCACACCTCAAACACAGGCTGAGTGAGAGCTGCACATGAGAAGGTGCAATTTGGAAGCATGTTATCTATTCATTCTGAGAAATTCTCACACTTTCCCATATAGATTTTGTTCATATTTCTGTCATTCAGGGAGGAAATAAAGCAGAAAGCTTTCTTTTGCACTAACCTGAGGTCCTGTCCCTTCCCACTTGCATTATTCTGGGATTAGGTGACACTATGTATCTTTAATTTCACTTATTTACATTGCGTTGTATTTAACTCCTTGATAATGGGATCCTATTCAAATATATTTGGTTTATCTCTTTTGACTCTGAAAGTACAAATAATACCAGAATTTCAGTTGAGCTTTCATAAAGCTGGTGCTGTCCTACAGTAAAGTCAAATAATCACATTGGTTTTCATTTGGCCTCTAGACTAACTCTTAAGGAATATATGAGGTAATTGATTTGTATGCTAGAGTTGCTGCAGGGTTTATTTTCAAAATGAGATTTTGGGGTAGGGTTTTTTTTGTTAATTAAATATATTTAAAAGGATTTATGTTCTCTTCTTGTTCATATAGACTGAATTTTCAATGAATTCTACCAAAATGTTAGGTGATCCTCTGCACTAAATAACCTTTTTTGTGAGATAGTGCTGGACTCTGAGAAATCCTTATTTCTGTATTACTCCTCTCAGACAAAATAAAATATTTCAGCTATCATTTGGTATCCTATTGTTTTAGTGACAATTTAAAGACACCACTCTTTAATGTTTTAATGAGTAGGGCTCACAATGTTTTAGTTTAGGTCTTAAATTTTCCCCCTTGTTAAGCACTTGTGCTTTCAGTAGAATCTTTTGAGTAAAAAAGACAGATTTCATTGGGGTGTAGCCTTAATGCCATCACCCCTTCTCACCACTGCGTCTGTCACACGGGTCCCAGAGCCCCCGGAGGCTGCAGCTGGGGGAGCGTGTGCCTTTGCCCAGCTGCATCCCGGCTTTTGGCACTTGGCCCGGGGAGAGAGCGGGGACAGAGCTCTCCGGGGCCAGCGGGAACTGCGGACATGGAGCCAAACACCCGGCCGTTCACTACAGAGCTACAGAGCGGGGCTGGGCAGCCCCGGGGTGAATGCTAAAAACAAATCTCAGCGTGTGGGATGGGATTCGCAGATAAATTTAAGAGCCTATTTAGTGACCTGTCAGGTGATTTGGATTTATTTTTAAGGGATCATAAAAAACTCGCAGTGCAGAAATCAGTTTTTTTCAGACACATGTTTAAGAAGCCAAATTTATGAGTTCTGATGATGTTGCAAAGCAGCTGAGAAACTTGAATGCATCTTCCAGCTTTTATTGCTCTGATCCTTAGCTCCAGTGGGTATCAGCTGGATGTAAAGATGCTTATTAAAACTGCAGTCTCATCCTTCCTGTGATAGCCCTCATATATTTATCAAATATTTCTGTAATGGTTTCAGGGGATGACAGCACAGAAAAGGGATGACAGCTAACAATTGATTGATAAATTGGACTAATTTTTGAAATATCTGAGTTCCTGCCCCTGATTTGCCAGACTTCATAATGACTGCACAGGTAATTTGGCCTTTTTGATCTTCTGTCACTCACCTTTGATGGAAGCAAGAGCATTCTTCTGTCTTGGGGAGAGGAAGGAGGATATGTCTGAAACACAGCAAGGGATTAAACCAGGAAATATGAGAATAATAATAATAATAATAATAATAATAATAATAATAATAAAACAGAAAAGCCATCACCAGATTTTCAGCTGGGCTTGCAGTGGGCCAGCAGCCATTGACATATTTAGATGTCTCTTCAGGGAGTGCCTTTAAAGCTTGTCATCCTCAGCTGGTACACACGAAGTAAGGATGTGTTCTAAGGACACTTGACATTTATTGAGACAATTATTTAGTCAACCAAGCCTCGACCTACTTGTGCAAGGTAATCGACCCTTATCTCACTCAGGGGGCTGCAAAGACACACACATCACTTTGCCTCTGTCTTCAGAGAGGATTAGTGACAAATCCAGGTTTACAGGGCACAGGAGGGTTCCTGGCCCCCAGTGCTGTGTTTGGGCTATTGATGACATCAATCATAGTGAAGGCACAGTGCAGTCGCCAACCCCACTAGGTACTGCTGTTTTTTGAAGATATCCAACACCAAATCACAAGCACTTGAGCTTCTTTGCAGGAAGCAAGAGGCCTGGCCTGCGTTCTGTCACTGCTGAAGAGAAGTGCAATGCATTTATCATGGGAAAAAGGTGTAGACTTGAGATTTAGTCATCTTACCGTGTATAAAGATTTGATGTATGTTATTAGAAACTACCTGCCTGCGCCGCATTTCATTTAAGCTTTTAGAGCCAACTAAATCAACTTCTTTAGCTTTAGGAAGATAAAGATTGTAAAACAAGTTATCTGAGCATCAGGAGGACTACTGTGTTGATATATACCTGCTACATGCAGTAGGTGTGTAATTCACTTATAAATCACCAAGCTGATGCATATTTTCAGCATTATCTGGGTATTTGGTTAGTGCAAGTTTAAAGTGCTTGCTTTTTGTAAGGCAAGGAAGAACCACAGGCAAACAAAAGTGTTAAAAATGATTAAAGGTATGAGGAGTACAAAGCTGTTATTCTTGTGTTGTCAATGCTTAGAAAAATGGCTGCTGAAGCATTGTTTGTAACAATGACATTACCTCTGTAGATCAGGCTGTCTTACCAAGAACAGGATGCATTTGCTGTACCTTTATAAGGCGGTGTTGGAGACTCAGGTGGTTCTCCAGCTGACTGGAACTGGACATCTGGAATGACTTTCCTCACAACTCAGTTGCATTTGCATGCATGAGAATTATTTCTTCAGAAATACTTGTCTGGAAATAAGCAGGAGGTGTGGAAAAAGGTAACATGACCATGTCATTTTTGGTCATTTAAATAGAAAAGTTGTCCGAATTGTGGAATTTATTTAGCTGCTGTTCAAAATCCCTTGCCACGATGGCTTGAGACCAAATATCTGCCTTGGCTGTAGCAGTCAGCTGGAGCAAAGCTGCAGAACCTCTGGAGGCAGCAGGATGGCAGGAGGGGATGTGGCTGGAATCACAGCCTGGTTGTCTTTCATTTCCCCAACTTCAAGGCAGCCATTTACAGCTGCTCTTATTTCAATGTCTTGATGACCAAAAATCTCTTAAAAAACCCCTCAATCCCACCCAACCCAGCCCAAAAAACATTCATACCCTTCAACCCAAAACAAAAGAAAAAAAAATCCCCACTAAAAACCCAGAGAGAGACAATAGGAGCAATGGTTTTAAAGTGGTTGTTTCCTTATGACTTTGATTTTTGTTTCTGAAAGAAATTCTGGATGTGGGGGGAAAGGAGAAAATGTAATCATTCTTTTACCCCTAGGAACAAGGTGCTAGACAAAGCTGTAGCAATATTTAGCCATACCTCAGTTTCTTCTCCTCCTTAATGAACTTGGCTGATTAAGTACTTCTGACATTGTCTGTGGAGCTGTTTGTCACTTTTCTCATAATTCCCTATTCATAGGGCAATGATGTGAGGGGATATTTCTGTATGGCTGTACTCTCTTACAACACCCCCGAAACAAGCCCATGCCATTGTCTTCCTTACACAGCTGTTGTGCTAGACAGCTGGAAAATAACTGAATTCTGCCTTGCCAAGAGCTCTCCTTTTAAACAAAAATTGATATTAAAGAAGAGTAAAGCTGCGCTTTAAGAGTTAACATCTGAGTATAGTAGGGTCTTCATATTTCCATGGCAACAGCTTAACATGATCAGTAAGTAGAGTGGACTATTTTGCTATGAGGCGTCATTAAAAGAAAAATCACGCTGGGAAACACACATGTATCACAGAATAAAATCTCTTCTCCCTGGTTTTGAAAACAGACAATTTCTTTGTTGCTCCATATTGATACATTGTTTTGAAATTGCTGTTGCATTAGAAATGCAAATAGTAATTTACTTGGCTTTTAATTACAGTTTTTGTGATTGCAGTGATGTAAATTTAAAGGAGCAACTTTACAACAGAGGTAATCTGACAGCTGCCACTAAACCTCTTATTTACGATGTATATCACATTTTTTACAGCAGGTTTTTGCTGGTGGAGTGTTGCACAGTTCTCTGTGGTGGCAGAGGTGGGCTCAGCTGCCGGTGGAGCCACTTCTATTTAGAATACATTGGTAGCTGGTGCACCAGCAGTGGCCAGCCTTTCCTGCCAAATCCATTCTTTTTGGAAGGTCAGAGGTCTTCAGTGGGTGTGATGGGACAGATTTGCTGCTCCTCTTTGCTCTGTGTGCCGCTCGCAGGGTGTCACAGGAACACAACGCCAGTCCTTCTGTTCTGGAGGTTCGTGCTAATGATTGCTGCCCCTGTCCTGCTGCACGCTGGGAGAGCAGAGCTCTGAGTGCTAAACTGTGGTTACTCCTCTTCAGCCTGTCACTCTTTACGACAGGGTCTGGATGGAGAGAGCATCTGGAAGTTCTGGCTGCTTTTCTACTGTCAACTTCCATCCCCGTGAGGGAACTCTTCCACGTTTGAGGGTGTGCACCAGCCCAAGATGTCAAGTGTTATTTTAACACTGTGAAATGAACTAACACTGACAGACTACCCCATCTCTACAGGCTCTGCAGAGGGATCTGGACAGGCTGGATCCATGGGCTGAGGCCAACGGTGTGAGGGACAACAGGGCCAAGTGCCAGGTCCTGCCCTTGTGTCACCCCAACCCCATGAATGCTCCAGGCTGGGGCAGAGGGGCTGGAAAGCTGATAGTGGNGCTGGTGACTTGGACACGAGCCCAGGTGTGCCCAGGTGTGCCCAGGTGTGCCAGAGGCCAATGGCACCTGGCTGTGCCAGCCCTGGGGTGGCAGCAGGCCCAGGGCAATGCCCATCCCTGAGCTGGCACTGCTGAGGGACCTCGAGGGTGTGTCCAGCAATATGGCCCTGCTTTGAGAAGGAGGCTGGATTAGAGACCTCCAATAGCCCCTTGTGAAATTCTTCTATAGCTGTGTTCAAGATCCTGTTCAGTGCTAACTATTTACTTCCCACATATAAGCAAAATACATTACAACATGGCTTGGTCTCATTAAAAATTGTTTAGTGGAACAGAATCTGGGAGCAGGTTTATTTGGTGATAAAAAACCATGCCTAGTTGTGTTTTTCCCAGGCTGGGTCATCATTAGTGCCAGGCTGTGACACACTGTGTGAAGCAAACATCAGGAGGCTGCAGGAGAGAGAAATCGGTGCTGATACAAACAGTGAGAAAATAAAGGGAGCAAGACCAGTTACAGATTGAACCTTGCATGTCAGTCATGATGAAAAAGTCTTCCAGAGCTACTTGAGCAGATGAAGAAATCATGCATGAAGATGTCAGTGTGTCTTTGACTGTAGAACATGAAAATCCATTTGTTTTAACCTCCCTTTGCCTCACTTGAGTATTTCAGCAATGCACAATTCTTGGCAGTAGTACTTTACTATGCATGCCCCAGAGAAGACCTAACTGGGCCTTCCAGGTACTGATGTCATATAAATAATATTATAATGGAGCCCATTTAACACAAGAGTCAGAATGTGGTAAATGGGGAAAGTTATATTCAGCAGAAATAAATAATATTATTCCCACTGCCAGGGAAGAAATAGCGTGTCAATGGAATCCATAAATCAGGCTGTGTCACTCTCACTTAATCAAATGTACCTTGACATAATTTTACTAAGTATCACCCATGTGTTACCCAATGTCAGCAACTATTTGCATCCTTGTGCGTAACAGTAATGCAGGTGACATATAGAACAGTCTTGTCTCTCAGGCTCAAAATATACTTGTCACATCTTATTGCTGTCATTTGGCACTTATTATCAGACCCATTAAAGTGTAACTCTTATTAAACATGATGTTAAGCTTAGGAACCTACACTATTTTCAGTTGTATCATGAAGGAGTGAACATGCAAGTTGCAGCTTCCTTGTGTATTACAGCTGTGTATGAAGCAGTGGTAAATCCAGAGGGGCTGGAAAAAGTTTGAGGACAGGATTGTACACTAAAGAGAGCACTAGAGTCCAGGTAAGCTCAGCTTTTTCCTTGATTTTGCATGATATTGTATGAGCCATTTTATCATCCTAATGCTCTGTATCCCTTTCTGTGATTTATTTGTTTTATCCAGCTAGATTGCACCTTCCAAGGGTTTGTTCCATGGCAAGGATGATAGCTGAGACTTCTGGGATGTGCTATTGTGTATATAAGGACAAGCAACAGTATAAAAGTATCCTACAGACTTTGATAGTCTTCAATTCATGCAGACCCTGTCAACTTCTATGAGGGCTCTTTGCTCGGTTCTTCAAAAGTAAAGAAGTAAGATGAGATTTTTTTTATTTTTTTCTGGCACAAAGCTCTCTGAACTTCCAAGTCTGAGTTTGTTGATTTGAGCCAATTTTCTTTTAAAAATGAGGACTGATGCTTTTTCCCTTTTTTAAAAAAGAAGCATACAAGTATTTCAGTTTCCAAGCCAAATTTCAATGCCTTCTAAAAAGCTGTCTGTTGACCTCAGGCCTATAAAAAACTGTTTTATGTAGGCCATCATGTAAGGGACACATTGCTTTTTGTAAGAAAATAAAAAAGGAGGCAATAAGTTACAAATCCCAAAGCAGCTAAGTGAGAGTGGAGGAAAGTACCTTTGGTTTTCAGAAACTGTAAATTGTGGTTTAGTGATCCTGCTGGAACTTAAGGGAAATGAAAAGAAAAATAGGTGTGAAAAATATTCAAGAGGGGAAAAAATACAAAGAATTGAGAGGAATGGGTTAAGAGTGATGAGAAATTTCTAGAAAGCCTGCATATAAAAATAAGTGCCCATCACTGTGGGCATTCTCAGCACATCTGCAAACAACACCAGACCCTTCCTGGAGCAGGGAGACCTGTGACAGGAGAACAAGGAAACGAGATGTGACAGAATTAGAAGGTGACAGCAGGCAAAGCACGAGAGGGCCCCTTCTTTGGACATGGAGAGAGGCAAACACAGATGTGACCAGGTAGGAGAGGTCTCGGGCTTCTGCCAGCTTGATGCCTTAAGATTTTAGCTTTTATATTTTCATATATTTGTAATCCTGCAATTTTTTAGTGTGTAACTCTCAGTTCCATGTAGTGTGTTAGCTACTGCTCTTCCCATTTTTGTCAGACACAACAATTCCTCTCCAGGCCTGAGAATCAAGGACACCTCACTGTCTCAGGCCCCGAGAAATGGAAACAAAAGTGAGCTGGGGGGGAGCAGACTGGGAGAATGGGACTGCACTGCCTGAAGCTGTAATTGGACAATTAACCGCTGATATGCAAATGGACAGAACTTATATCTGTCCAAAAACATGTGGCTGTGTCCATCCTGGGTGCAGTCTCTGCGAGACTCCTGCACTGCCCAAGGTGTGCCCTGTAAAGGCCTTTCCATAAATCCCTGCCCTTTATCCTTTCACTCTGTCCAGCCTCTGCTCCAGGGCAGCCTCTCCAAGGCATGGAGCTCAGCAGGGCTGCGAGGCAGGGCCGGCCCTGGCACCTCTCCTCCCGGCCCTGAGCGCCAGGAGGGCTGGCGGTGCGCACCCCGGGGCTCCAGCGCTGAGCCCAAGGGCAGGGAGCTCCAGCAGCACCCACGGAGGCTCCTGGCGCACAGCTCGCCGCTGCCTGGCGCAGGCTGTGACCTCCGTCCCTCCCTGGTGCTCCATTTGCGCCCCATGCCATTTGTTGAATTTTATTTCTGCTCGCTGCTTCTGCATTGCTGCGTTTGAAAGTGGTGTATGCTTGTAACAGCAATTATGGAATATTCAATTTCTGCGTTTTACAATTCTGCTGAATTTTGTTCAAGAATATATTTCATACAGTGTTGTTTTTCTCTCTTGATTGGGAGATCTGGCCTATAAATCATATTTCCAGAACATCTAATCATCTAATGAGCTTCAGATTGTAATTTGTGGAAACAGGTGCCCTTTCAGAAGGAAAAAAAAAAGACATTTATGCAAATATTTCTTCTAAAAATGAATTTGCTGTCTATTCATAAAAATGCAAGGAAACTTTATCTCTGTGGTTTCCTTGTTCTAATTCATTTCACAAATAAATTTAAGACAGCTAGCAAACTGAGAAAAAATTATCCTTGTTGAGGTGTTATTTCATTCAGTTTTAAATATTAATGTATGATGTTGCATCGTTATGTAGCACTCTTCACAAAGATGATATAAACCATTTGTTAAAGAAAATATGAAGCTTCTGAAATGTCTGCTCATAAATGTTTACAAGAGAGATCATAGGTAGAATTATAGGAAAGGCAAATGAAGAATAGATGAGCCTAGGGAACCCTGGGATAAGACAGGGTTGGCAAGCAGCCCAAGCTGGATTTCTAAATGATGACCTTTTCTTCCTTGAAATCATAATATTTTGCATTTCTAAGCCACACCATCCCATGATCAAAGTGCCTGTACCTTGAGTCCATATATGAAGTGGGTGTACATAGTGAAATATATAAAATCAGTAATCAGAGAATCACTGAATGGCCTGGGTAGGAAGGCACCTTAAGGATCATCTGATCCCATTCTACCCCTGCCAAGGGTAGGGACACCGTCTATTATCCCAGGCTGCTCCAAGCCCCAATGTCCAACCTGGCCTTGGGCACTGCCAGGGCTCCAGGGGCAGCCACAGCTGCTCTGGGCACCCTGTGCCAGGGCCTGCCCACCCTCCCAGGGCACATTTCCTTCCCAATACCCCATCCATCCCTGCCCTCTGGCACTGGGAAGCCATTCCCTGTGTCCTGTCCCTCCATCCCTTGGCAATTGTCTCTCTCCATCTTTCCTGCAGTTCCTTCAGGCCCTGCAAGGCCACAGTGAGCTCACCCCAAAGCTTCTCCTCTCCAGGCTGGACCATCCCAGCTCTGCCAGCCTTTCCTCCCAGCAGAGCTGCTCCATCCCTCTGCTCATCCTGGTGCCTTCCCTGGGCTCACAGCAACAGTGGATGGAATTTTTCAGTGTCTACTGCAATTTGGAAGAGCTGCACATTTGTGAAGTCCTGAAAGCCCAGGCTCTTGCTGTGGCTTGGCTGGTGGAGGTGGCACACGTGGGGTGCTGGAACAGGGGATGATGTGCTGAGAGCAGAGCAGAGAAGGGGCAGGAACACTTAGGCTCCCATCCCACAGTTAGGTTTCATGGTGCAGAGTCTTTGCAGCCCGTGTGACTTCTTCGAGGTGTCCCTCAGCTCCCAGAGCAGCCAGGCTTGCACAGGTAAATCCTGACACAGTCTCCTGCTCACCAGGGCTGCGCAGACCTGGCGTGGCATGCAAAGCCAAGGCCAAATTCCCTCAAAATCTGAATAAAGAGGTAGGGAATTGAAGTCTGCTGGGAAATTCCCTGTGATAGAAACAGCGAGTGGATTTTCTTACGTGTTCTCTTTGGGGAATTGTAAGAAAACCTCCCCCACACACTGGGGGTTTCTGCTTGTTTGTACCCTGCTCACCGAGTTCACCCCGGTCCACGCAAGCAGCATCTCACTTACATAGGTCATTGTTACCATATAAAGACTTTATTGAGTTTTCTTAACTAGATTTGAGCTTTATTATCTGTTTGCCAAATGACAGGCAATATTAATGCTTCTGTTTTCTTCCAACATACAAATTATAGAAATCTATTTAATTTCATTACAGCAGTTGAATTAATTGTCTATAATATGATATTGAGGGTTTTGCTACACAAGAAGAAAAGCAAATTAAGGTGGCAATAAGCATAATTGAAATCCTTTACTTGTTTAACAATTAATTTTTTGCCTTCTCTTTATATTTGTTCTTCACAATTTTGGTTGTCCTGTTAATTCCAGCAAAAACAAGTCTTCCAGATTTGTAGCTGTTTTGACATGCCACTGTTAACTCACTGAAATGTGACAAGTGCAGAAGAGAACTTCTGATTGGATTCTATTGCAGTATTATGCTATGCCTACCAGTAAAAAATGCAGAGAAAATTGAATCCTAAAATTATCTGCCTCTCTTCCATTTACTCTCCAAGCCATTTCTTCTATTTTTCAATTATCATCTGGTAATAAATGTGTCATAGTGCAAGATGAGACCTCCGTGGAGTACAACAACACTGAAGACAGAATAGAAAATTCAAGAATACGCAAACTTGTTTGGATGCAAATTTGGTCATTATATTGAACTGAAAGATAGGAGCTGGAGAGAAGGGAAGCAGTAAAGCTCTAGAAACTTTCTGTGCTAACAAAACAGTCCCCTGCCACATCTGCCACTGTGCATCAGGACATGCTTCTTCCAGGGGAATTTCCTGTTCTGAAACAGGTTAGGAGGTTTGTGAAGCATTTGATTCCCTATGCGGGCTTATCTGGGAATTAGGTTGGGCACAGGCATTGGAGAAAAGCCATGGCCTTTGGAATCAGTGATTGAATTTATATTGGCTCCTGTACACAGCCAGGATTTCTGTCCTTGTACCAATCCCCTAAATGTCTGAATCCCGCTCTCCATTGTTTTCCTTACCTGTCTCTGAATCTGTCCCCACAAATGTCACACACGGGTACAGTTCCCATCCTGCTGTTAGCCTCACCAGCTCCTAAGACATTTGAATTTCTGAGAAGAAATCTTGAGAGAAGAAAAAAGTTCTCCAATTTTCAATTTATCTGTAGCCTGGAAGGAAAATGACTGTAAATTCTGGAGCTTCTGCAGCTAATTCTAGGGGGAACAGTTTGCCAGCATTGGAATCACGAGGAACCAGCTTGTGGGGGCTCCAGACGTCATTTAGCCTTGCTGAGCAGAACTCTCAAAGCTCTCAAGAGAACTCTCATATGTTTTCAATATGCTAGTCAAGTCTCCGTGGCAGATACTCCTTCCAAATGTGCTTCTGCCTAAAAATGCACCAGTATTCCTGAATAATATCGTGCAGGTCCAGGATGCTGCAGCCTCTCCATTGCTTTACTGCAGGAGCTGGACCTTGCCTTAGGTAAAGGCACTTCTTTTGTGTGGCCACTGCTGTGCCTGGGACACTCTGCTCATCTCCTGGCCTCACTGTGCCTCTCCTCCCATTCTTTGTTGACTCTTCAGCTGCTCACTCAGGGAGACAGGAGCAGGCTTCATTTCCAAAGGTCAGTTCACAAAATCTGAATCTTTTTGCTAAATTTAATAAGTTGCCAACTTCAAGCCAGCTTTAATAACAGTTGAGCATCTAATTTATCTGATGAGCTCTGGCAAGTGAGGATGCTGAGACAGTCACGGCCTCTCCACTTCCCTGATACTTAAGGACCTTCTACAACACCATGTGTGAGTTCATCATCTGGCTGCAAGAGGGACGAGCAGCATTAAAGGAACTGCCTAAGGCATAGGCATTGCTGTGTGTTTACACGGGCCATGAATAAATCTGAGCTAGAATTCCAAAGAAAGCTCCTCTGTTAGAAGAGGCAAGGCCAGAGATAACCTACAAGTGGAGGTTTTCAAACTAATTTGAAGATGTACTTAATGATGAGATTTGTGGCGTGATAATGTGAGAGCAGTACGCTGAAAATTAGGCATTGTGGGAAGTTCTTTAGTGTTTCTGTACTCCAAATGTGCTGCTTCTGGAGACTATTCCCAGGTCCAACCAACTGTGAGAATTGTCTGGGTAGTGCAAACAGAAACTTGAGATCGTCTAGGACATCATGACCTACCCAATGCACTGGGATGTGGAAATGCAGATTTCCTGGCTAAAACCAGAATCTGAGAATCTTTACCTGCCCTTAGATTTTGGAATGTGTACAACTTTACTACAGGGAACTGGCCAACACTTTTTGGGTGGCTGGCTGCACATGAGGAAAGTGCCGGGAAGGAACAAAACTAATCTTTTAGTCAAATTTTCTATCACATGCATTCAAGATAAATCAAATTAAAAGAATAATGTGGAAATGGGATGACAGGATAGTGGCCCACTGATTTCAGCATAAGTCTTTCTGACTGATGCCATGTCAGCAAGAGGAGAATTAATCTGAGACATTTTACAGAATACACTTGTAAGTTTTGAAAAGCTTCAGGGCAAGCCAATTGAAGTCCAGTATTTCCAAGAGCAGAAACTTATTTACTTTAGTTCCTTCAACACTAGAGAGAGTGAGAGTGAACACAGTATGAGCAAAAATCCATTATTTCCTATGAATTACATTCTTACTGATCTGGACCAAAAAAAACCAAAACAACCAAACAAGACAACTCTAAATTAATTTCAGTAATATTTTTTACTTTACTTCCAGGGGAGAACTGCTGTTACACTGGCATTCCTAGACATGTAAATACTACACCTGCATGTGATCAGTTATTTTTTCTTCCTTCAGCAAGCCTGAGAACTTTATGGCTTCATCACCAAATTTGCGAGTCTTCAGCTAAACCCTGAGGAGCCTTGGAGGGCAGAAAGCAGTGATGACAATGAGTAAGTTACCAAGTGACCCAGGCTTCTTTCCCCTGCGAGTCAGCCAGGTTACCCAGGGGTGCAAAAAGGGACGTGTTCCCTCCAGAGAGACCACATGGAGAGCTGAGGAAATAATTCAGGCTCTGCCTCACTGCCTTCTTCTGCAGGTTGTTTAATGTGGTTCTCTGCTTGTAACCTGGATAAAGTTAGTTCTCCCTCAACCAGGCTATTTCTTCATTTAGCCTGGTAAGAGACAAGTTAAAAAGAGGCAACCCAGCAAAGTCCTTGCCCAACACTATTATCTGTAAAGGCTCATTGTAAAGGCTGATTTTTATTTCATTTAAAGCTTCCAGCAGGAAAACTTCACACAGCAAGGTTGGGAAGACAGCCCCCTCGCTATTGTTCTCCACTTTTGATTTGCTGTGAAAGGATGCTCTATTTTAAGAATCATGATTGTCTTCTTTTAAGGACAATTTTAGGACTGTTCTCTTCAAGCAGAAGTAGATGGAGGTGGAGATAATAAATCCAGCAAAGTACATTACAGAGGCCTAATAAATGTTAGGGAATGTACTTTAGCCTAAGGGGATCAAGACCATTCTCCCTGTGTCTCTCTTACACACACATTCCCTGGCTGTAACAAGATGAAGTGCAGATTTTATTGTATTTGTGTGACAATTCTAGCCTAGATCAAAACCAGGGCAATGGAATAAATACGCATCTAAATTAAAAGAAGATTTTCAAATGCTTTAGTGAAGCATTTTTTAATCTGACACCTTTAAGCCACTGCCTCAGCAGAATGGATCTTGAGAGGAGATTAATTTTTGGAATTTACTACCACACACATCTAATATTGTTTAAATTAGATTTGATTAAATACTTTTCAGGCTTAAAGATAACAGGATTGCATGTAGAATTATAATTCTAGATTTACCTGCTGTACCTTGTTAAGGGGATGGGAATAAAAATGTGTGAGGATGTAGTATGTTTGTGGTCACCTTAAAGGGAGTGGGCTTCTTCCACTGTGTTTTTGGGAATTACCTGCCAGCCCTAGGTGATTCCCCAGCTTTGCTTACTCTAATTTTTTAAACAGCAATTTACTAGAGAATTTCAAAACACCATGAATGAAAAAGTAAACTCCTTTCACTTAGTTAAGTGAAGTACTCAGTCAGTAAAAAACATTGCTTACCATGCAGTTGTAACCAATGTCAGCTTGTACTTGGACTTGCAGAGCATGGAAAGTACCAGAATTTAATTAAAAAATCCCCCAAAACCCAACCAAGCCAAAACAAAACAAGAAAACCAACCCAAACCCAAAAAGGAAAAATATCCATCACATTTTGCTGGTTTTCCAGATACAGCAAAATGAAAAGTTGGAGTTCAGAAATATTTCTTTTGTAAATAGATGGCAGTCAAATACATACTGCCCCCTAAAATCTTGTGTGGAGGATGTTTGCCCTTCAGGCATAAACTCCTTAAGGCTCTTAACAGTGGTGGTACCTTTGGCTTCACCAAACGGAAAAGTCTCCATTTATTTTTTCATACATTTAATGATGCTCATAAAAAGTAACTCCTTTTCATGAGTTGAGCAAGCTTCTGAATAGAAAGAGCATAAATTTAAACATTTACATGATAGCGTCAGTGATGCACTTAGAGAGGGAGAATGTTCTTAGGAAGTCAGTATCTAAGTGTCCTTTCTCTCCCATTTATTGTAAGCTCAAGAAAAGTAACCAGGAACATTTTAGGGTACTTGAAGATAACCGTAAAGGCATGAAAGGAATTAGGCTCAGTGGCAAACTATTTCTAAAGCTGGCATTTTTGAAGGGCTCTTACTGTTTGGACTTTCAGTAGTTTGAAAGATTCCCATGATGATATAATTTAGTAAGATTTCTAGAGTCTCTCTACAGACACAAAATGCACCAAACCTTTCACTTTCTTTGTTTTCTAAAGAGAAGTTACGACATTCTCTTCTAAAGTGAAGTTGGAGAGAGACAACTGGCAAGGGATGGAGGGACAGAGCACAGGGAATGGCTTCCCGGTGCCAGAGGGCAGGGATGGATGGGATATTGGGAAGGAATTGTTCCCTGGGAGGGTGGGCAGGCCCTGGCACAGGGTGCCCAGAGCAGCTGTGGCTGCCCCTGGATCCCTGGCAGTGCCCAAGGCCAGGTTGGACACTGGGGCTTGGAGCGGCCTGGGACAGTGGAAGGTGTCCCTGGGCATGGCAGGGGTGGCACTGGATGGGATTGCTGGTCCCTTCCAACACAGGGCATTCTGTCATTCTGTGAAATTGAATTATTCCGTGCGCACAGCTCAGTATTCCCATCCTAGGAGTGCTTTTTAATTCATTCCTTCTATAGGACAGCCTTGCTTTGATACATTTTGCAGAAAGGGATGACAGAAAGGGTACAAATGTCTTACCTGAGTACAGGAGCAGGAATACAAAGGGCTCTTCCTTTGAAGAACACATTAAGTTGTGAATTAGAGTACAGAGCACTCTGCTGTCTTCTTCACCATCCTGCCCAGCAGCTTACAAATGAGGACATAAAAGTGCAAGGAAGAAGAGATAGATATCAACGTCCAGGAGGATCTGTGCCAGGCACAGCGTTTCCATGTTTGTGCTGTGCTGGGAAGTGGCTAGAGAGCATTTTATCTGTGACATTTAACTGAGCCATTTCTGTATCACACTGGAAATCTCACTGAGGAAGCCCATATTTTGTCAGCAGAACTCAGGAAATGAGTGCAGTGCAAGTGATGAGGCAACCTGAAGCCATACCAGCTGTCCCTCCCAAGGGGAGGACTAGGAACAGATGAAATGAGCTGTCAAAAACCACACAGGATACACAATATTTCAATCTGGGTATCTTTCTTTAGTGTCCAGCTGATGCCCTTTTATCGAAGCTTCCCTCAAACTTTTCAGCATTTTTCCTCACCTTGGTATATCAAAGCTGTATTATATTGGCAGTGTACAACACACCTGATAACAGCATTCAGCTTAATTATTGCTTTTGTGTGCTGGGAGCATCATGGAATTTTTGGGTTTTGGGGGGTTTTTTGAATGATTTTGCTGCCCAGTCAGGCCACAGATCAGGTGTAAAGCAGGCCTCCAGAGAATGTCCATTTCTCAGATCAAATTTTGATTGCCACATGGTACTTGATCTTGTAAATCAGGAAAACGTAACCTCTTTTTCTTTCAAGAATCTACAATTCAGCAGTAAGTGGCTGGGGGCCTGCCATTAATCATTCATGAGTATCAGAAGGAATATTCAATTAGAGATGTGCTCCGGGACACTTTAATATTTCTAAACATGACAAGTTTCTGGTGACTGTAAATAGTACACAAATGACACATTCAACTTTAGGCAATAAAACAACAAAGAATATGAACTGATATAAAGTGATTAAAGTGGATACAGATTTTAAATACCTCTGAATTAACTTTGTATTCCTGATGTGTTGGGATGAGGTCTGCAAATACCATTAGTAGATGGAAAAGCTTTGTGTTTTCCATTTCCCTTTGCATATAAAAGCTCAGGTGAACTGATTAATACCCAAGTGGATGGATGCTGTTCAGATACCCAGACATTACTATTCATGTACATACAGGTATTTAACTACCTATGTGCTTTCAGCTTGATTTTGAAGTATCTTTTTTATTTCACATCCCATTTTACTCCTACATTTGGCAGATTTCTCTTTTTTGGTCACCTCAGCTGCATGGCTTGGGTGTTCAATTTACAGCACAAACAGTGCCAGGCCTGGCTGCTTTGGAGTGAAAAAAAATAAAGGTAAAATAGTCAGTTTTCAATGGATTGTTCTACTTCTGAGGATAATTCTTCTGCAAGGGATAAAATAATTGCCTAAATCCCACATCTGTGATATAATAAGTCTTAAAGATCAGTATAACAAAAGTTGTTTGTTTTCCAGGAGAATAATATCTTAATTTCTGGAAAATTGTATCCTTATTAGGATTTTTTAGGAAGCTTGTGATACTGTGGTCCAAATATTACAAACAATGGCTTAGTGGTAGATAAATCAATGATGCTTCTCGGTTCAGTGGGCATAAGAATGAAAAAAAATTCTATATCTATAGATAAATAAGATGGGAAAATTCCATTTTACCTGCATTTGTGCTTTGCTGAAGGCAGTCAGACATGTTACATTAAGGTTTTTTTTGTTATCACATCTGTTTATTTATGTTGTGACATTGGTTTTTATTTACACTGTTAAAGACATTTTTCTTTACTTTTTGTTTACATTTTTAAATGGATGACAATGACATTAAGATGTCCTATAAAATCTTGTGGAGAATCCAACCTGCACGTTCAGAGAAACAAATTGATCACACGCTCTTAACAGTTGGAAAACATTGACAACTGCGAGCCATTCGCAACTGTTTTTTCCTTGAGCCTGCTCACTCGATAAATCCATCTTGATCTTCTTAATGCTCTGAGAAGTGCAATTAGTATAAGGCTCCCCTGCAAGTGAAAGATGGATAGGTGTGTGGAGAATTCAGGGAAGGAGCAGAGGAAGGAGGTATTAATGTGGAGCAGGAGCAATCTACAGCAGCCACAGTCAATCTTCTGAGCTAAGCAGCTGAGCATTAAAAGTGTCGGAGACACTCAAATCATATTTGCTGTAGTAAACTCTTCCCACCCACCGAAATTAAAGGCACTTCTCACAACTGCAACATTTCTGCAGTTCTTTAAGGACCAGAGAAAGAGAATGGTGCAAAACCCCCTGACTTTTACTCAATATTGGAGTTTTATTTTGAATGGCTTCTGAACATAAATAATATTGTTTGCAAGAGAAACATTTTGAAGACTTTTATTCCAGGCCTTTGGAATACTACATTCCCTTAAGGCAAAGACTTCCGTTTCAGTTATGTTGAACAGAAATGTGGCAACCACTAACTGGAAAAATCTAAAAAGGTTTGGTTATTTTTCTGATAATAACAAGCCATTTGAGTTATTTTATTTTTAGGATGTCGTCTCAGTTTCCTGAACCATTTTCTTTAGCATTTTGTTTTGCTCCAAGGAACACCAGGCTGGTGGTGGCCTCATTCATATAAACATGGGCATGCAATGTGTATCGGTACATTTTACAGGGAAATAGGCACTGTTGGCTTCCTTGGGTGGTTCTAGACGTGCCTCTGAATTTTCAATCCCCTGTGGGACTTTGCCAAAGCAAAAATACTGGGTTTGTGTTTTAATGGGGCTTCATGTGAAATTTAGGGGCAGAACTCAAATTACAGCAGTTCTGAGCATTAATGAAAAATGAAAGTTTAGAAGGAGATTCACCTGGATAAATTAGGCATTTCTAGGGTTAGGTAGCAGCTGAATGAAAAAATCCTGCTTTAGAATTTTACATTTAGATGCATCAGTTCTGCCCACATCCAACTTTAAATTTGACCCTGAGAATCCAGCCTCCAGTGAACTTGGAAGCCAGTGGGATGGATCCATGTTGTCCAAAGGAGCTCTCATTTTGAGGGATGCAAGATCCTGAACGCTGACCATTCTAATACTCATTTATTCTTACCAGAACCCTGCCTGGAACAGAAGAAGCTGCACTGATCATGGAACTTGCACCCAGACAACTTCTGAATGTGCAGATAAAGAGAATTCTCTTGTGCACTGAGCATTATGACTGTGTTTTTTACAGGTAGAATGACAGACTGATTTTGTCATGTCAGTGATGGCCTGTTCAGTATTGATGGAAAAATGTTTGTGCTTAATGATGCCCATAAATGCCATTTTTTAACTTGTCTTTTAGGGTCTTTAGATGTATAAATATTCCCTTGTTTTCTTTCATTTTCAGAGGGGCAGATAACATTTTGATTCCTGACAAGTACTCTACCTGTGATTGAAAGTGGAGAGGGTGACAAGGTACTGGTCGCTAGATAGAACAAGTGATATATTACTTAAATAAGACTATCATCTGATGTTTTTATAAATGGCCTAAATTTCCACAAATATAGTTTCAATCCTGCACTTGAAATTTGTTTCAAGCAGTCCCATCATTCTTGAGTCTCACTCTAATTTGAGAGTTGTATTTTCTATCAGTCCTACTGCAATAACAGTTCTTCCACTTAAAAATTTAATCCATCTTAATTCAAGAAAATGTCAGTTTAGTGGTAATCTCTGGCTCCATATTATGCCCTTTAGCTTTTCCTTGTCTCTGGCAGGATGACAATGTCAGAATTAAATCATGTCTTTGGCGAGCAGTTTGTCCAAGAGCAGCTCTCTGAATGCAAGCCCAGATCTTGTTTTATTTCTCCATGTTGCAGGTGTTTCCCAGCTCACATGACTTTCTGTACACAGGGAATTTGACCTCAAAAAGCAGCGGATTGACAAGTGGCAGTTACATTAGGTCTGGAGCACGACTTAAAAGGTAGTTTTTGGTAAAAATCCAAGCAATGGAGTCTGATTGCATCTAGTCTTTTATGTAGAAGAATCCTTAGAGCAGAATGGATATGGTCTGTATCTGAATGCAGTGAACAAGCCAGACTTAGCAGGGCCTGCTTGCCCTGAGTGCTGTGAGATTAACATGACTGAGTGCTGAGAGTGTCCTGGAGGTGTCCGTGAGGCAAAGAGGAGGTTTAACGGGATGCGATAACCGCAAGCTGGGAGGAGGGAGGACACTTGTTTGCCGTATGTTATCCACTTAGCCGACAGTAGACAGGCTTGATTTTACCTAAGTATCCAATCCTAGAGTTAGCTACAGTGTGTGGACAACGGATGACTAGTTGGAAATGCTACATAATCCTGCTGGATTTGAGCAATAAACGAGAACGCTATCTAACTGTATCGGTGTTTGTCATTACTCGGCTCCCTTTCTCAGTGGAGGACCCTGCTTCGCTTTTATTTCCAGCTTGGGATGTTTTCCTTTTTTTTTTTTTTTGTTTGGCAGATTCTGAACATCAGGTCAGAATAGCTTGAGGGATCAGCTGCTTTATTAAAATGAAGCAGAGATCTGGCCCTGGTTGGCTGAGTCGCCTTCCTGGTGCTCTTGTGATGTTTGCAGACCCTGTCTTGTGTCTTTACACATTTCCCTTCCTCACAAGAGAAAATACGGGCGCAGGATAACACAGAATATTTGGTGAGGTTTTACTGGAGCCCACACGCTGCTACAGACAGTCTCTGCCCCGTCCCCTCTGCCCCGCGGAGCTGTGTGCAAACAGGAGAACAGGTCGGAGCAGCTGCAGCATCCGCAAAAAAAGGTTAATTGCTCCTAAATGGCTGAGAGTGGCATGTCTTACCTTGCAATCTGAGAGTGTCCTCATTACAGAGCACCTCTCACTTTCCTGGGCTCCACGGTGTGTGTCTCTGCTGGAATTCCTGCTGGGTGAGCTGCAGGGTTAGCAATTTTTAAGTCAGAATATTCTTCCTTGTATTTATTTGGTGGCTGAATTTAGTTACTAGTAAAAGACAGTTGTTGCGTTTCCTACAGAGCTTTAAAAATGCTAATACTCCAAACACAGTAATGAATACCCTTTCCTGTTGTCAGTAAAATTATGGATGCAGCCAGAGCTTGGGTCTTGGAAGAAAAGGGAAAGTAGTGAGCAGTCCAAAGAACAGGAGTTTGGACCAGCAGTGGTTTCCAAGTTGTCGGTCAGCATCCTCTGGGAGTCTCACAACCACTTGTAAAGGCATGAGAAAAAAAGAATTAAAAAATATTAAATACCTTTTTTAGCAGAATTGCACTTACCATATGAAGGTGTGAATTATCATCAGAGGTTTGCAGTTAAAATAGGTTCCCTCTGAAACCAGGTAACTTAGTTAACACTGAATGTTCTTTCTTCATCTTTTATTCCATGCAATATTCTGAGAAAGAGAAAAAGCTGCCCCTTCCCCAATAAAAGCATTTAAACAGAATTCAGAACCTGAAACATGAAAAGCAAGATGGCTAACAGAGGACTACATCAGCTGAGAATATTGCTATAATGAACTTAATTATGTGGGGAATTTATAATTATTTTATATTGCTTTTTAAAAAATCCGGTGTTGAAGACTCTGCAGGGAATGAATAGTCTCAAAACCAAACTGCTGGTAACATTTAATACATGCACCCAAAGAACAATTATCCCCTTAAGCTTTTGTAAAAAACAGAGGAAAGAGAAAAACAGGGAAATAATACACTGTATATCATAATATAGTTGTATGCTTAATTATAATTATTAAGAAGGAATTTTAAATCATCTTCTATCCCTCTCTGCAGTTTTATGCACATGCTGAATACTTTTTAGCTGCATTATCTTGTACATAAATGCACAAAGGCATTTATCAGCCTTTCTGTGTGAACAAAGGTGGGAATTAATAGCTCTTGTCTTCAGCTAAAGCTCATTTACTGTCTAAATCCAAGCAGGTACTAAACAGTGAGGGGCCAGATTCTGATCTGTGATGCCACCGTAGGTAAAGAGTGACTCAAAGGAGCCAAAAGTGGTGTATCCTCATCTCACAAAGCGTGACTCGGGTCTGGGTTTGGCCTGGGCCTCTGCAAGCTGCATCACGAGCGACTGCAGAGCGCTGTGTGCTGAGGAAGGGAAGTGTCCCCTGGGCCACCCCTCAGGTAGCTGGTTACACAAATCTGCAGCATTAACCTGTCTCATTTTTAAAGTTTCCTGGTTTGTCTCTGCCCATGGATTAGGCAGCTGCTCTGCTGACTTTATGGCAATCCCGGGGAGGAAGAGCTGTGCATTTTCTTGCTGCAAGTTAATAGTGAGCTTAAAAAAACTACTCCCCATGCCCTTCCTCTTAAAAACACATATTGCAAATTTGTATTCACTCTTTTCCTTCTTGAGTTCTGCATAGGCGTTGTGAGCTTCCCAATGATATCCTCGGGGTTTTGCATCCATCCTAACATATGGCATGTGTGTGAATCTCTCCTCAAATTTATTGGAGTTTATGTGTGATTGGGAGCAGTTAGCTGGGTGAATTGCTGAATCATGGAACAATTATGGCAGGAATTCTCTGGTTTTGTGTTTTTCTACAAATGATATTGTACTGTGCTGCATTCACTTCAGCTCTTGGCAGGACTGCTGAAAAGTTAAGTTGCAGCTGGTGCCATCTGGTAACTTTTGAAGAATGTTTTTGGTGCTTAATAATTCTTTGTTTATTCTTTACCTGTGACCTGATCTGCAGCCTCATAGAAAATACAGTCACCTTTCTACTGTTGTCTTCCTTTGTGTCTCTGTTAAAAGTTATTTTCTTCAGATGTAGCCACAGCTGACTTGGGGACAAGGTGCAGCTGGCTCCCCCATGCAAAATGGCTGCAGGAACTCCCCTCAGGATCTCTGCTCCCACAAAACAGGTGAGGCTGAGGCCGTGCTCTTGCTCTATCCTTGCCAGACAGTTGTCCTAGGCACTGCACTGGGTGGGAAATTACAGCATCCAAAGGAAAGCTAAACATCCACATGGATGTTAAAGGCAACAGGCAAAAAATGTGGGATAAAAAATGATCCAAGTTTACTGAATGCAGTAGGCCCCTGTCGCAGGACACTCCTGAGCTAAAATCATTTGAGGCTGAAAAATATCAGGGAAGGCACTGCTGTGAGCCTGCTCTGTGTCAGCTGCTTGCAGGGATGGGACCCCGAATTAGGAAGACCTTTGGTTTGTCCCGATGTAGTGCCCATTATGTTCACACATTGAAAATCTGCTTCTGAAATTGAACTAGGAAAAAAAGCAGAAATTAAAGAAGAGTCATCTGCCCATCTCAGTATTTAAACAGGCAAGGTTAATTGACAATTGACATGCATTTACAGTGCTTAGGCTGAGCAGGAACAATACTTGAGAACTGCATTTCTAGCCTACATCCTTTTAACTTTTTTTCCGTTCATCTAATGTCAAATGAGTTTTTGGGTTCTTTATACAACTGGTATGGAAAAGTTTCTGCCTCTCTCTCTCTTCCTTTAACTCTGAATTTAACCTCAACATTCTTACCTGTCCACTAACATCTTCCTGAATAATGTGCCAGAAGAACATCTCCCTGGTGCAGCTAACACAAAGCTGCAATCATGAAAAATGGGCTGCTATTTTGTGAAGCTGAAGACTGGAGTGCAACAGATGATCTTTCTCAGTGTGACAGTTTGCACAGCCACTGGAAATTCTGTCCTCCAGAATTCAGTTAAAGCACAACAAAGCCTGCAGAAAAAAAATACCCCTCAATTAAGATCTGGCAGATTTACCTCTTAATCTGTCTGTTGTCCCACAAGTTTTCTGTGCCTTAAGTGACTTTAGACATGGGAGTTTTAGCAGTAATTAGCAAGGACTTGTGCCATTAATCTCTGACACTTTCTTTGCAAAGCCACACAGACTTGGGAAAGGGGACCAAACAAATGGACAGCCCAGGAGTGAAAAATGTACAGCGTACAGAGTTCACCTGTATAACAGACTATTTCAAAAACTGTCTGGAAGATGGTTAAAACAAATTACTCCCCTTCCAAGCCCCTCAGGTAGGCAGACTTATCAATCCAAGGGGTGAACTCTGAGGTTAAAATAATGTGATCTGAACTGCATGGAAGATAGATGGCTGCTTGGGAAGGAAACTTGAGTTGGAATACCTTTGACCAAACGGCCGAGCCGTTCCGCCTCATCTGATCCCACACACAGCAGGATCAGCCTTGCACACATATCCTTCTCTACCTGCCCACCCCCAGTGTGTAAGAGTTGCTTCCTAATTTCCATCACGTCCATCTGATGAAATTTTATAACGGTAATTTCCTTTTTCAACATTCTAGGATGATATCTTCTAGTGACTTTGCTGTTTTATTAACCTGGATAAATGCTGCCATAGTAACAGGTGTTGTGAGCGCCGCAGTCCAATTTACATAAGAAATTTCCAACCTAACATGAGGACAGCACGGCTACCACAATGCTAACTCATGGAAACAGGATCTGTGCTCAATGTATTTCTTTAAGACCTTTTACTGGTGCCAGAAGGGATGGAGGGTGAGCATCTGGTTCAAGGGCTGCTGCTGTTGTAAGAACCAGTGCTGTTAGTGAGCCTTAAAAAATTCTAAGACTAAATTTTATCCTGCAAATAGAGTATAAACACAGGGTTTTTTTGGTTGTGGGAAACAAGGAAGTCGTTCCTTGCTGGGGATAAATCAATTTTTGCAGTGGAGAGAGGAAGAAAGGAGAAGGCCATTTTGAGTACAGAGCAATGAGTAAGCAGCCTCAGAAAGAGAAGTGTGCGTGAGTCACCGTGCCTCTCTAAACTCCCAAAGGTGTTATTTTTCCTTCACATTTAAACAGGCAGGGTTAATTTGGCTACAGGGTATGGCAAATGCATGTGTATTTGTCTCCCATTTTGCCTCACCCACTTCACCATCCTGAAAGGATTTAGTAGCACAATGTGTTTTATCCCGGCACATCTTGAACTTGCACAAGCCAGTGACAAAGTGCCCTCCTCCCTCCTGTGCCATGCAGTGCTGGATCAGCCAAGCAACCGCCCAGGCCTTGAAACAGCCGGGCTACAGCAAAAGGAAGTGCCACTAAAGGGATAAGAGTGGATTACAGTGAAAATTATGAAAATTAAGGCACATTTTTCTAACAAATTTTCCTAATGAATAATTCATTTCCTAATAAACAAAAGGGCTGCCAAGGACGTGACAGATTGGGGATATAGCACTTGAGTTATTGGAAGTGGCAGACAGGTCACCACTTTTATTCATGTTAATAGCTAACCACCTGTCAGATAAATTGGGAAGCAGATACCTCCAGAGCAGAGCCAGCAGGCCGCTCTCAGAGCTGTGAAGAGGGACCAGGAGAGGAGCCAGCCTCGCTGGCCATCGTGCTGGCAGCTGAGAGACGTCTGCTCCTCTCCCTTCTCATTATATCTCTGTGGGGATATCCGCTGATTAAGAAAGCACTGGATATGCTGCTGCTGGTTTGGGTAGAGACATCTCCAGCCAGTCCCTACCTGCTTGTGGCAAACACAAAACTGCCTCTTGAAAGAGAGGTAATCACCTGCAGAGCCAAACAGCGACATGCACAGCTCTGCAGCCCAACCTGGGAATGCATTTGTGCTTATCAAACATTTGGCAGCCCCAGAGCTGCCCTCGGAGATAACAAAATCTGTTATAGATCTGAGTTATCTGGACACCGTATGGCGCTTCTTACTTTGTGTTTGCAAACTCAGATGGGTCATAAAAGATATTTCCAACACATTTTCCCATAATTGAAAGGAAAGCCAGAACCTAGTTGAATTCCCAAAGAAAAGAGATGTCCCCTTCTTTGAAGTGATCCCACAGGTGCTTTCAGAACAGGAGGAGAGCTCTCCCTAGCTCTCCCCTTAACTGAGCTGATCAGATAACTGATCCGTTCCTAGGAGCTCTAATTTCGGTTTCTTCCTCTGCCTGACAACATTTGAGCCTACCCTACCATTAAGGACTTACAGAATTGATTTTCATCTTACTCTCCATTCTGTTGAAGCTATTTCACTTTACACAGAATAATTAAATACTCGGTAAGTCCCAGAGAAAGAGAACAAGGATGCAGATTACCCTGCAGCCCCGTGATTAGTGCATTCTGATGGAAGCTGTCATCAGCTACTTGTGCCTACTGCTCCTTTAAAAGAAAGGCCTTTAATCCAGCATTTTCTCCTTCAGGTGGTGCTTTAAACCCAGTGATGCCAGCTGTCATATCCATTCACGTCCTGGGATTTTGGTGAGACCTTGTTCATGATATTATTTCAAGAACAAAGTTCTAGATTAACCCCAACCTTCTCTAAGTACCATGAATGTTTCAGCAAGGATTCTTGTACACAAAGGAAAGAGCCAGACATCTTCAAAGCACAGCTCAGGCCTGAGGTGGTTCCACTGCTTTCTGAAGGTGTCTCTCTTCACTCACCATATGAGAGGTTTGGGTATCTGCTGTCCTTTGCAGTTTATTATAGCAAGACAGCAGTTGAAGCTTTTTTTAATATTTTCTCAAATTCTTTCAAAGTACACAAAGCATCCACAGCACCTTCTTGACCAGGGAAAGGTACTGGGAGAATTAAACCTGTTCTTGCTGTTAGCTGGACTTTGCACTGACAGTAATCCTGGAATTTCGTTCATGAATTAGTGTCCTGCTCTGCACAAAAGGTACCGTCCCCAGTGGCAACAGGTACCCCAGCAAAAATATTTGAATAAGTGCAAAGGAAAATCCGCCCCATCGTGTTGTTGTGGCTGTTTCTCAGCTGGGATGCTGATATTTTATGAATGTTACAACATTGCCAGATGATCAACATATTCCCAATGACACCATTTGCCAGTAAAATAACTACTGCTGCCTACAGAAGTGGTAAAACCCTCAGACTGAAGCACTGTACATAAAATCTCAGCATTTTTGTTTGCTGTTTCTGTGATTGATAGTAATAAACTTCACTTTCGTGGATGAGAGGCTTCTGTGTAAACACTGGCAGTGTAAAATAAAAATGAACATGAAATTGTGCGTTCTTCACAGAGGCTTTTTCCGGTTTTTGATATGTGTCCTTATGCCAGCCTGGCTCTGGCATATTCACAAATTCAGATACCATATGTCGTTGTGATCGTCTTCAAAACTTCCAAACCCGGGCTCGTTCTCTTCCACAGGCTCCTTTTATCGGGAAGTGCTGCTGCTGGGGCTGCAGCTGCCAAAAGCCAGCGTGCAGTGACTGATCTCACTTAGGGTAATGGCATCTGCAAGGTCACTTGGGAAGGAGATGAAGACACTTTTATCCACTTGGATGCTGCTCCATAGGTAGAGATGAGGCAGGTATATAAAGTGCTGGAGAGAGAGCTGTCAGGATCTTCACAGATTTAGAGATTTCTCTGATTGTTCAGTAGAATTGGACACACTTTCCTCAGAATCGATGATTTAAAAATAAGCAAAATATATTTGTACAATTCAATTCTCTGAGTTCAGAACTTTGTGAAAAATGCATTCCGCTGATGAATACATTTGAGCTGCAAAGACACATGAGCGCTCCCTCCACACACCTCTACTTGTGTTTATAAAGACAGAGGACGGGAGGTGAAGGTTCTCTCTGGAGCTCTGTGTCTCTCCACCACCACCCTCAGCACTTTCCTTCCCTCTGTCCCACAATAAAAAGCGGTGCCTGGGCAGTGGTCCCATTTCCACATCAGGACAGCAGGAGAGGAACACCCGAATCTGCTAACAGCCTTGATGCAAACCAGTGCTCCTCTCCATCCCATCTGGGACAGCAGGAAATCCAAACTGCCTCCCTTGATTCCTTTCTGGAACTCCACACGGGGAAATAACACTTTACTTAGGGCTGGGAGTGAATTCTCATATACTTTAATGATTTCTAATTATTTAGCAGACAGGATTTTGGAGGTTTGGACTCCTTTGATAAAAAATGCTTTAAAATAAATAGAACTTCTATATTTTAACTGAAGAACGTTAGCAAATTAATGCATTCCTGAGTGACTATCATTTGCTGTGTATTGCAAAATAGAGAGAGAAAAAGCACAATCTCCATTTTTGTTAATTGCTATTGTTAATGCTTTTTAGTCAGTACATGAATTTCAGTGTAAATAGCACTTTCTTTTGCTGCTAGCTTCACAGAATATTTGCGTACAGCCATAAATTCCTTACTCATAAAAAACCCTATTAAAAACAATGGAAGATAATATGATGATAATACATCAGAGGCCTTTGCTAACAGTGGAGGAAAGCACAAAAGAGACATGGCAAATATCCTTCTGCCTGCTCATCTCTCTTGCTACACTCACTCTTTCACTTTACTCTAAGTTTTTAAAAATATTCTCTCTTTTTTTTTCCTTTGGGAAAAGTCAATAATTGGAAATACAATTTATCTGATAAACTTCATGGCGTCTTTCAGCATCGGGTTAGTATGCTATCAGAAATGGATTTCGGCTAAGTTTTTTCTGTACTTGTCCCTACTTTCCCTACAAGAAGTTCCATAACCTTCAGAACAGTTCCTCAGGGTGCTGGAGTAACACAGGCAGGTCTTTAATGGCATTCAGGGCCCTGGAATCTTTTCTGACAACGTCATTTTCAAGCTCCCCTTTCCTCGCATCTTCATCCCAAATGGGTACTCTGTGCTCGCACGGAGCTCGCCAGAATGGCACCAAATCCTTTTTGCCCTGGTTCTGATTCCTTGTTAGCAATTCTGTAAATGGAAATGATGCTCTAAAGTAGGGTCAAATCACTGAGACATTACTATAATTCAGCTAATGGGATGATTATTTAATTACTCTTGTTTGTTCTGACTGCCCTAGTCTCTGCTTTCTGAGTATTATGTGCAGACTGTTCGCTCTTGTAGAATTAAGGTCGAGGAACAGAGTCCTTTTGCTCGTGTAGGAGCATCTCCAGCACAAGGTATTTTTGTGTTTGTTGTATTACCTGTGATTTTCATTGAAAGGCACTTCCCAGCTTGTGCCTGTACTGTTCTGTCTTTAACATACAGCATTTTATACCATTTAAATATATGAGCTCAGAGAAGACAAAATTAGATAAAGTGATCCCTCAAAGATTCAGAAAGTCACAATTCAGAGGCAGATAATCTCAGGCATTTAAAGTTTTTAAGCAAACTGCCTGTGAAGACTTAGATTTAGAAAGGCATAAAGATGGATGAGGAGACATAGTGACAGACTAATATTTGAGACATCACACCACAGCTTACAAACACTACACCTAACCACATTTAAACTATTCTGTTATACTTCCCTCTAGGTTCTTTTATTCCTGCTGGGACGGGGGAAGCTGCACTTCAGCCTGAAGCTATTTGGTGCCATTATGTTTATCCAGGGTTTGCCGTCTCACTTTGGTAATTATTAGAACCTCCTGTGCTCTAAGGATAACACACCTTGCCCTGGGTGCTCTGACTTCACCAATTTCTATTCCTTTCAGAGTGCGTGTCCACTCAAAGGAAAGACACCTTTGCCCTAAGCGGTTATGGCTCCTGCCTAGCTTGACCAAGCCCAAAACACAGACCCTATTCCCAATAAAATAAAAAATGATGCTCCCTCTGAGTTCTGTGGCAACCTGTTCCTGTCAGAAAGAAGGAAATTAAAAGCTCCAAACCACCGTAGTGTCCACAAAAGCCATTGTCAAAATGACAGACTTTATATTCTAAATAAAAATATAAATCTGGAAATGAAATAAATTTAAAGGCCTGATAGCTTGAAAATGCAAATCTAGGACAAACCTCTCCAGTTTTATGAACTATTCTTCAGTTAGAAGTGCAGGCAGTTTTAATAGCTAATACGTTCCTTTCTTATAAATATTTTTCCATACTATGCAGCTAAAGAACATGTTTTTAATGGGAAACTAAACAGAAATGAGCGGAATCTTTGCACTGAGAAATGACCAGCTTAGTATGCAAGGGACAGCACTGTCTCCCATTCCTCTGAACACTTGCCATCTGGAACAGATGCATTAGTTGTGGCTTCAGTAATGACATGGTGGAGGAGAGGACCTTCCTCACCTCCAGATTTCACTCTTACTTAATGGGGCTCCTCGTGTGAGCAGAGTAATTGTGGATTCAGCCCAGTGTTTTACTCAGCTGTCATCTCCCCTTTTCCCCACAACCTCCCCATCTTGCTGCACAGCCTCACGACACTGCAGCATGTATTGCATGAAAGATGCTATTCCAAATAAAGTCGTATTGTGTGCATGACTTGGTGCAGTATTGATATTGAGTGCACTCCTAGAATGGTAATCTCCTATGTACAGTATGTGTCTGAGGAGATTATGTCTTATTTTGCACACCGGGATATCTTTAGGATTGTTTATTATTCATGTTATATTTTAAACTGATGCTGGTCTATGCAGATTTTAAATGTGTTTGTCATATACCATTAGTCACCGTGTGAAATCTCTCAGTAATAGTTAGTTCTTGAGTTTTCTGCAGCTAAGGAGAATTTAACACTGATTGATGGTAGATCACATAGCTGCTTGGCAGACTTTCCAATTTACGGCAGGAAAATTGCTCTTTTCTTTATGCTCATTCCTCCTTCTGCAGGGGGACAGTAAGATATATGTGCCAGGGTGCTCAGAACAGCCAGCATCTGATTGGCAATACTGCAGGTCTTTTTTACAATTATGATTTTATCATTTTCAAAAAACGTGCTGAATGTCAAGTATTTCAGATGGAATTTTTAAAACCCTCTCTATTTATCAAATGTTGATGATATATCCCTATCGTATTTCACATGCAAAAAATGACCTAACATATTTTTGCATGAGGAAATGAGTGAGCTGTCAGCGCTTCATCCTTATCTTCTAATAGTCTCAAATTCTCAGTCCTCCAAAGGCTGATTATCTGTAGAGTGAAGATAAGCAGGAGAAACAAAGATATTGATTTGCTGTGTGCCGTCTGCAAATATTTCTCATTAACTACTGATTCAATCAAAAATAATAATAATATATGGGTTAGTCTTCAGCGAAAGAAAGATATGGGATAAATCCCTTTCCCTTAATACTCACTAGTGAGATTTTCAAAGACTATATTTTAAGATTTCGCATGGAATGCATATGAAGAACGGCTATATGTAATTTTTAGTATCCACTTTCCTTAAAGGAAAAAAACAAGATAAAAATTGTCATGTTTAAAACCAGAAAAGTCTACTGAACTGCCAACCATAATTTCTAGTAAATTTGGCGATGATTTTGTGCAAAAATGTCTGTGGAAAGGTGTGCTTATTTTTTTCAGCTGCCTGCAAAGTCTGAAAGGAGAGCCCAGTTCTGCCGCTTCATAAAGGTTTACAGGTACCAGAGGTTTTAAAAGCTGTAGGAAAGTGCTGACTCTGAATTCTGTTCTGTAATGGGGCAGAGGTCCCTTAAAAAACACACACGAGGGGAAAAATAATTGCTAAATGATCGTTGCAAGAAGAAATATAAATGATTGCCGTGGCAGCGCGGGTTTGGAGCCGTGGAGCGGCACGTCGGTGACACCTCCGAAACGGAGACTGTAAACATGGTAATGAAAACAAATGTGCTCAACTGGGCACCGGGGCCCAATTATGCTCCTGCCCAAGGGCTTCCCTGGGATTTGTGCACGGAGCAAGGCTGCAGGATGGTTCCCACAAGGAATGAGGCAAGGAAGCTGTTCCAGCTCCTGTCCCAACAAAGCCATCGTTTGGGGAGCTCGTTTTCAGCAGCTTCCCCCACGTCCCACACTAATAGCAGGCCAGTGCTGTTACAGCCTGGAACTTGTGCAAGCTCAGCCATGTAATGAGAATTACACCAGTTCATAATTGTTATCTTTTATTACTACCGACGCTGTGTGGGGTTCATAGAATTGCAAATCTAACAGAAGAAATACTTGGCATTCTCTTTTTAAAATCAAAATTCTCTCGATTTGTAATGCTGAAATGAAGAAAATGGGAACCAGGACAATGGAATCCAGCATTAAAAATAGAGAGGTATTATCTTGATTGAATTTTTCTATTCTGTCTCAGCCAGCTTCTGCCCTTTTCTTACATTCATGCCTGTCACTATCTTTTCTGTAACTGCTCCTGGAATAATATTCATTAGACAAATACTTATTTCATCAAAAACACATTCTTGGCATGAAGTTCATAAGTTTTCTAAAGTACATTTATGGCATTTCATCTTTTAACTTAAAATTATCTTGATCTCTACAGCGTGTAAGGTCTCCTACACTTCCTACCATGGCTTAAGAACCGTCAGCTTGCAATGGATCAGGTCAGGAGTGAGAACTGATCTCTGGTCACTCCAGGTGCACTGGATCTAATCACAGGGATGACAGACAGGGGTTAAAATCACTTGCAGCTTCTCAGATCTCTGAAACTGAGTCTATGGTGGCAAAGGCAAAAATTGGTCATAAGTAAACCAGGCCAGTCTTTCAAAAAAAACCTTACTGGCTTCTGGAAGGGCAGGAGGTGGAGGATGCTTTGTCCAGCAGAAACTAACACCTTAAATCCTCATTTGGAGAAAATAGGCTGGATTGCAGCTATCCAAACACATACAAATATTTCTGTGTGTATTGGATGGTCAACAAATATCAGTGCCTGCTCTGCTTGTCCAGACCATCTATTCCTGCACCCAGGAGCACACAATTTCCCACTCCAGGTGTCAGAATCTTTACTGCTCATATGTCGGCAAAAACCCAGAACTGATGATAACTAGAAGGGGGACTGTGCCTTGCGTAAAAATCCCACCAGATCCAAAATCACAACACTTACAAAAATATCTTGTCTAGTAACATCAGTAATGCTGTGTTTTGCTTCATAAGGTTGATATAAAATGATGTGCCTGATTCAGCCAGATGTGACAGCTCAGAAGTTGGTATGACAGGTTCAGAAATGTTAATGTGAGAAAGAAAAAGCAAATCGGAACCTTCAAAAAGTATTTTATTTATCTGATGTTTGCACAGTTCTGAAAAAGGCCAGCTATGTCATATTCACATTTGCTAGGAATCTAGTTCCACATTGGGTCTACGTTTTCAGGTCATTTTTTTGAGAAGCCTACTCAGCTTACAAATAGACAGACAGACAGACAGGTCCTCAGTTTGCAGTCTGGTGCAGCTGCAGTGATGCTGACTCTCTAACACAAACTGCAAGAGCCAGCCCTCAATTTTCAATGCCCATTGACTTTAGGATCCAAATATTTCATATATATTATAGCCATGATGATCTGAATAGGGATAAAAAACAAACAAGAAGTAGGAATATTGCATTTCATGTACCCTGCTATAGAATTATCCTGACAAAAGACTGAATCAGCCCAATAGCCTCGATTTTTCTGCTGTTTAATATTTTTATTATTGATTTTACTGGATTTGTAAGCAAGTAAACAATAACGTAAAAAATAGCAATTCACTGAACTAAGACAAGCTGTTTTCTGGCAGCATCAGAAACCTTGCAAGACAGGCTTTGGGACAGAGGTAAGACAAGCCCTGTTAAACTAAAGAATCCTAGGCCAAGAGGAAACTCAGTTTAAATATTATAGTTCTACTCCTCTGAATAAGTGACCTGGTAATTACCAGGTAATTTCACATGTGGACACTTGGGTTAATTACATGTATTAGCAAAATGGAGGTTTGATCATGTCTACCAGATAAAACCACACATCCTCAGGTGGCTGAGTTACTGATATTTCATTAAACTTGCTTGCCTTGACTGGGCTTGCTTCTTCTATGATCCACTCACAGCCTTAGTCCAAATCCTGAAAGCTAGCTCTGGAAAAGAGAGAATGCCTTAGGGAATACTCTCAGGATAACTAAGTTAAGAAAGTCTATAATGAAAATTGCGAAGGTTGGAGATGAAGCTTTCTGAAATGAGTAGCAGCACATTATGGAATGAGCTGTCAGAACAATTTGTATTTGTCAAGGTGATTTTAGATCCTACTACGAATAATTTATGCATCTATTCACAGAAGAAATCTACCACCATCACACAGATAAGGAAAAACAAACAAAACAGAAGGAGGTTTTATTAATATCAGTTTAAGGTAGAATTTCTGCAAGTTTTTCTTTGGCATCAATCTGATATATTGATTTAA
>VWPU01015056.1:0-10658 GCA_013398955.1 Callaeas wilsoni
AAAAGAGTCAGAAATCCAGAAGACCTTGGGAGCAGGATGTGTGCTTGTTGCGGGAGGAAGGGGCATCCATGTGTTTTTCCTGAGAATCTCTGAAGAAAGAGAAACGGGAAGAGAGAGGTATTTCCACAACAGACTAGCCAGTCTGTAATGTGAGATAGCCAGCTGAGACTCTGCTTTGGCTGGGTCAGATTCAAATACATGAGTGTGAAGAAGATGATCAGATTCTCTCATTGCAGTGCAGGCAACTGTGCATTTGACATGAAGTATGTGCTTCCAGAGGGGAAGGTTTTCCTGGAAAGTGTGGTACACAATCAGTTCCTACCCTAGCCTTTTCTCATAAACCCTGGGAACACTTAATACCATCAAGCTAAGGAGGTCATTCAGAGCAGCTGGCACACTCTACATTTGCCCCTGACCTATTGCATGACAACTTTTTCATGTAGCCAGCTGCCTTTGCTGTTTCTCCAGAAACTCTAAATGGAAAATTGAGAAGATTAAAAAAAAAAAGAAAAGAAAAAGTCCATGGATTGTGTTTTAGCTTTTCTAGTTTTAACTGCAGATGGTGCTCCCTCTCCAAGGAAAAATTACTGCAGAGAACAATCCAGGAAGCTTTCACCCAGGCCAGCAGTGTTCCACATATTACATTGACTTGTTCAAGGCCAAGTTCATTTAATTGAGGAAATCCCCAAGTTTAGAAAGCTTCTGTGATGTATGTTTTGGGCATCCAGCTGTCCAGTCCATTAACCAAGCCCCCATGCAGTCAGGCACAAGTCTTTTACATAGTTCTGGGCTTCATACTCATAATTCCATCAAAGTCTTTGCTTTCCAAAGCTGTGGTTTGCACTCAGATTTGTTAGCAGACCACTTCCAAAGGCTGGGAATTGTGTATTCCAAAGCTGGGATTCATATGCTATCATGTCAATCAACCCCACAGTGCTTTACAGTGCTTTTGGCTCAGGAAATGGCAACAACAACCAAATGCATCTCACACCAGACTCCTGTTCCTCCAGATGGTCCAGAGCTCAGATGTTCACACAAGATGGGACCTATAGGTGTTGGTTCTGCAAGATTGTACAGGGGCTATATGGCCCCTCTATCTCAGCCTTAACAAGGCCCCTATATCTCATCAGCCTGTCGAAAATATCTATAAAAACAGCTTCTATAAACAACTTCTGTAAAATAACTCTTTAATAGGAAAGTATGAATGTCCTGTGATCCATTTCTCTCAGTAACTTTATGTACTATATAAAACTACAGGCAGGTAGTCTGACCATACATAAAATACAAATTTTAACACAATAATCATATTTTTGATATTAAGAAATTAGGACACACCAAGGATTTATCACACATGGAGTGTAGCATGAAGGTTTACATAATGGTATTTCTTTAGGTAGCAGGTAGGTGCCACAAAAATCACATGTGGTCTAATTTAAATAGGGTTTCTGTTTCTGTATGGTTAGATTGCTACTGAGAGAAATGTGAGCTCATCTGGAGTCTCTTTTGATATCACTACAATGGTGCTGTGCATAACCCTGCATAGAGAGAAAGAGTTTCAAAGACCAAAAAAAGAGACACGGGTTTATCTTGAACCTCTACCTTTTACGTTTGTCCCATCCCCCTAGGGACTATTTGTAGATTCAGGAAATGGTTAGTAAAAGTTCATTTACTGTTTCTGCATATTTTCAGGACGAGACGCAGGGAAATCACAGCTCTGAAGTATCTGAGCTCTGCTAAGACATGATGAAGGGTTTTATTATGGCTCCCTGTGACCTTTATAATTCTCATCTCACTTCTGAGCCTGCATGGCTCAGGATGAAGGAAGATGTACCCAGCTGTGGCATCCAGAAACTGTCTGTACTGTAGAGATGAGATCAATCAAGGTCAGGATGGAAATTCTTTATTGTCTTCATACATGAGCAGTTTGCTTTGGGGAAGTTTTGTATTATTAGGAAGACAATATAATAAGATAAACTTCAAAGGCAACAAAAAAATGGTGATCTATGTGATATATATAGCTCAGTTTAAATCTTGCCATGGTGAATGACAAAACTATAAATGAAAGTAAAGTTGTGCAAATTCCCTCACATGCCTATCACCTCTTCATAGATCTCATGTATAGAAAGGAAGGATACTGACTTAAAGTAGGAACTGACTTATTCTGAAAAGAAACCTTGAAATAGCAAAGGTAGGATAAGGCTGTGAAAGCAGTTGCAAAGAAAACATGTCAAGAGGTTATTCTTGAGTTTTGACAGTGTTGTTTAGTGATTAATGAAAACTTACTGTATTATTGAGCCATTTAGCACATTTCTAAGTGTTTCAGAAAAAACAAAAAGGCAGTAAAGTCTATTTCCACTTGCTTCACATTACCTGTTTTGTCCCAAATACAGGCTCCCTTCTTCTCTACCAAGACTCAATATTATACCAAGGACTTTTCAGGCTATGGTATGCAAAGAGAGCGATGTTTTAGCCATCTACTGGCTCCACTTTAGCTGGAGAACTTGCTCTGCAGGGATTAGGCATGTGAAAACATTGCATTTCCCATGGGCATGCCAACAGGACTGAATGTTTTTCAGACTCTGTCCCCTACCTTCCATGTTTTCAAAAAAAGCAGATAATTTGCTTTGGAGGGAAGATAATTTTATGAGCATTTAATTTAATCTTAATAGGACGTCGTTTGCATTTCTTCCCTATTTTTGCTGTAGTTTGACCTTAACAGCAACATCTGCCTGTAAATCAAGAGAACAACTGATGTGCTGGTACATGTGGCATCACACCTTGGAGAACGAGATTAGAGAGGTTCAAAAAAAACAATGTGGCGGAGAGAAGGGTTTTTCAGGGGAAATCAGTGCACAGGTGTGTCTGTTTCTCTCTGTGGAGAAGGATTCAGTTACTAGGAGAGGCTGTGGGAAGAAGCCAGCCAAAGCCTATGCTCATCCTCCACCCACCCCTAAGTCACTGGACCAGTTCTGCTGTGACGTTCACACCAAATACCAATGGTTCTGAGACCCCCATTGCCACAGTTCACAACAGGCAGTGCACCCTGCTGTGGAGAGTGTGAACAAGGTCACATGTAACAGATAAAATATATGATATATGATTTCTGAAATAAGTAATGGATTATTTATACATGATATGTTGTATATACTCTACAATGCATAATACATAAAATATTAAACATACCATGTATATATCATATGATATCTTATGAACTTGGTCCTCTGCAATCTCTCTTTTTCAAGACTGGGATATCTGGAAAATCTGAGCTCTTTTGTGGTAGGCAGAAAAATTTGGAGGGAATTTTGCTCCTCTCAAAACCAGCTCCTCTCTCTGTGTTGCCTTTTTTCCAACCTGGAAATGAAACTCGAGATAATTTTAGTAAGGAGGTAATAGAAGAGTGGATCTTTATTTGAAGGCCTTCAGGGGCAGTTATGGAAAGATGTCCACAAAAGTCCACCCCCCCAGAGGTGAGTACATTTTTATAGGTTTTAGGAAATCAGCATAATTGATAAAAAGCACCAGTTAGGAGGATAAGCGGGGATGCAATCCCCCCCAGGTCAAGCCCCTTCTCTGGAGTCCTTCCCTCAGCACTAGCTGTACTTTGACCATGAAAATGTATCTTGAAGAGTTGTTCTCAACCTTGGTAGCCAGGAAGAACCAAGATAGGATAGGGACCTTGTACCACCTGGGGCTTGGAGCTCTGGAATTTGTTTTGTCTTTCTACCTAGGCAAAGGCCATGGAAGAGTACTGGGAAAACTAGCCACTAATATAATAGGCTACAGAGCTACAAATATATATGTGCGAAGAATACAAAGAACATGGAAAAGAAAAAAAGGCAAAACCCAAACGGCATCATCAAGATCCCTCTAGTTAATCAGTATTTGTCCAAGCATGATGTGGAAGAGTGTAGTTTAATTCCAAATTCACAACACTGTCTCTCATCAGTGATGTGATCACTCATGTTGTCAAATTTGATCTTGCTGCCAAAAATATACTGGGAGTTCAGTTATCATGCACCAGTTCACCTGTTGAGCTGGGAACCAATATTGTCTGAGGAAGCAGTCTGTTTTGAAGAACTGTGTTCAGAAAAGGCTTTCTGAAAATACAATTTGTTCAGCAAACGAGTCAAAACAAAGTGGCACAAATACTTCAAAATGAATTTTTCAGCTTAACAAGAAGGAAATAATCCAAATACTGAAAGGCAATTTTAAATTATAAGGAACAGTAACAGGTGACCAGGCATTCCAGTGCTGTGTTCTGCCCATGCTTTAGTCAATTAAATGGTGTGTGAAGACTTCATTACACCTGCAGGTGGAACCTGGGCATTAAAACCAGCTTGGTGGCAAGGGAGCACTGCTTTGGACACGTCTTGTCTTTTAGCAGTCAACTGTTAGCATCCTGCACACACATTACCGAACACAGGAAGCAGGTATGCCTACTTGTCATCTGGTTTCCTGGCAGACAAGATCTGACCTTGAGCCTAATTTGTACATTTGGCAGTGAGCTAAACCAGCCCGATCTTGTTCTGCGGTTGGTTCTGCCTGTGAAATAGTAATTCTTCTTACCACCTCTCTGAGGACAGGTTATCTGCAGGGTGCTTTACAGGCTTTACAGGCCAGACCCGTTCAAGACTTACCCTGCTAAGACACCAACAGAGGCACTCTCATGACTCACCCAAGGGAGCCCTGCAGCCCAGTGAGCCCACACAATTTGGGAATCTGGCCTCAGCGGTGCCGATGGGTTGGATTCCACATGGCAGTGCAGCATGGCATAGAAAACTGCTCTGGAGTCTAAATGGATGTAACGTGCCAGCGTGAAGCTGCACCTGAGGTAATGAATCCTGCTGTAAATCAGCTGCTCCGAGCACACCAACTGTTCCCTGCGAACACGTACACACAACGCCGCGACCCAAGCTCATACCTCGCTTTAGGGCAGTGCTGTGCCCTATAGACACAGCAGCTCGTGCTGGCCCCTTGTCAGATGAACACCAGAGTGTACACAGAGACTGGCCTTTGGATAGACAGGGGAACAGGGTGACTGATGCATGAACTGTTGGTTGGACTGAGGCAACAGAGTGCACCTAAAGCTTGTGACAGGCCTCTTAAATCCATTTGGGTATAGACCCAAGTCACACAGGATTTTATCTGTACAGTGCTGTCGCTTTTCAACAATTGGATTTTTCAAATGCTAGTCTTAATAAGTCTTATTTTTCATTACTTTAGTGTCAAAATCTTTGAAAGTTCTGCACTTCTGCTGTGTAAGAGAGAGAACCTTTATCCTAGAAAAAGGTGTTGAGAGAAGACATCTGGAAAAAAATCTCTTTCTGAATTTCATGGATGAAGTATCTTTCTCTTGGGGTCTTATTACTGATAATTCTGTCAGCTAATGACCCTAATGACTATGGATGAGTGACAGGTTTGTAAGAGTAAAAAGCAAAGCTCTTCCACCAGGCTACTGCATTCCCACCTGGACCTTCATGTTTGTTACTCCATAAATCAGCAGGATTTCCCCTGCTACTAAAATAGTTCAGACACTTTAGTTATTCAATCTTTAACATAAAAAGGATAGATCACCCATAGGCTGAAACGACAGAGCGCTGACACTGTTTCTTGCAGATTCTCTCCCTCTCTTGGCATACAGGATCATTACCATTTTTGGGGCTGATCTTGTCCAGCTCTGTGGATATCACTTTTTTGGTTGCTTGCTCACTAGGACACTTGACCTCATGCCCTGAGATGGACACTTGCAGTCGCCATATATTTATAACTGAAAGACACAGGCTGCAGGAGGTGAGGGAGTGCTTGTTTAACAAATTTGCCTGTGACACCCCTTGACAACAGAGCTGCCATCCAAAAGGGTCTTGAAGGCAGGTGGAATTGCCTGACAAGGACCCTTACAAAATTTGAAGTGGACAAAGTCCTGCATCTGGGAAGGAAGAACCCCTTGGAATAATACATGCAGGGGACTGACTGTGTGAGGAGCAGCTCTGCTGAAAAAAACCTTGTGGTTTTTGTAGGCACTAAGCTGAACATGAACCAAGTCTGCCCTGGCAGCAGAAATTATCAACATCATCCTGGGCTGTACTAACAGAAGCCTAAATCAGCAGATTAAGGGGCTCATTGCTTCTTTGGCAGCATTTAGAACACTGCATCCAGTTTTGGGTGATGTAGCATAAAAAGATGTTAGTAAACTCAGAGAGTTCAATGGAGGGCCATGGAGAAGGTCAGGGCACTGCAGCACTTGCCCTGGGAGGAGAAGCTGGGGAATAGGTCTTGCTCAGCCAGGAGAAAATGTTTTGATGGGACCTAATTGCAGCTTTCCAGTACTTATAAGCAAGTTACCGAGAACATGAAGCCAGATTTTTTGGAGTGCATATTGTGGGAGGATGAAAATGTGGGAGACAAAAACCAAACCAAGAGAGCTCCCAACTGACATAGTGAGAAACATTTTCATGATGAGGTCAGTAAATTTTAAATCATAACACCCTGAGAAGTTGGGTGGTTTCTGTACTCAGAGGTTTTCAAGACCTGGCTGGATAAATCCACCAGCAAATAGAATTCACCTGACAGTTGTATTAAGAAGCAGACTGGACATGATGGCAAACAAAGGTCACTTCAAACTTTAATCATCCACCAATCCTACAATCCTCCCGGCTTTCTGGATCAATCAAGCCCATCGTGTAAGGACCAAGACTGGCAAATCCCAGTATTTCCTGAACCATATTGCTCCTGAGGAATCTTGCTATAAATAAAGATGATCAATGTCCCTTGTCCATCCCTTCTGTTCAGCCATGTCAGTCTGGCACTGTCCTCATGGGGATTCCTGTGACACTGACATTGACTCAGTGGGTCTAATGAGCTCCTTTGCATTGTCCTTGCACTCAGCAATTAATGTGTCCCAGCAATTTGTCTCTCCTCAGTTTAGTGTTTGGGGCTTTCTTGGTGAATTTGGGTTTTTGGAAGGGAATTTTTCAGGATGTGTGTCTCCTGCTTTTGAGAGAGTAGAAGTAAAATAACATCCAACTACAAGTGCAAGATAAAGAGAACTGAGAGAGCATCTGCGGATCTGTAGGATTTCAACACACAAGATGCTTTTCTGAGAAAGCCCATGATAGTTCCCACAAAGAGCTGATCAGGACTGAAAGTAAAAGGAAAGAAGGCTAAAGTTAGACCAGGGTGGGTTTTTTTGTGGAAAAGCTCTCGTTCTAAAGTTTCTTTGTGGGCAAGTCACTGTTCAAGTGCCATGTGTAGGGATAGCTTGGGATGAGTGGAGTTCGGCCCCAGGAACTCCTCCTGCTCAGCTGCTGGAGCCCAGGCTGCAGAAGTATTATCTGAAGCATTTACTTCAGACTGAATTGGGAAAATGTTTGGAGTCATATTAACACAAAAATATGGAAAGGAACACCATGTCTAACAAGATTCAAGTGTTTAAATTAAAAACTTACAGTATAAAGCACCATTTGCAATATTCAGTATTTAGTACAAAATATATATATGCAAAGACCTATGGTGGTCTTTTGCCATGCTTTTGCTTTAAAATTATGACTTTTAAGCTGGTTTTACACCATACCAGTAGCTCTCTATTTGCACTCCTTTTCTGGGTTCCAAACTATGATCTTCTGTCTGGTTTTGAGACAAAAATACTGGTCCTTTTGATTATCATGTATGAGAGTACCATGTCCATCTATTATTATTCATAAATATATACATGAATACATATGTCACAGAAGCAGAGAATGGTTTGAAGTGCAAGGGACCCTAAAGAACGCTTTGAGGGATGGACCATCCACAGCTTAAGAAGTCTGAACATGAGCCATCAGTGTGTCCAGGTGGCCAAGAAGGCCCATGGCACCTGGCCTGGATCAGCAATAGTGTGGCCAGCAGGACCAGGGTAGTGATTGTCGCCCTGTGCTCAGCACTGGTGAGGCCACACCTGGAATCCTGTGTTCATTTTCGGTCCCTCATTGCAAGAAAGACATTGAGAAGCTGGAGTGAGTCCAGAGAAGGGCAACAAGGCTGGTGAAGGGTCTGGAGCACAAGTCCTGTGAGGAGCGGCTGAGGGNCTGTGAGGAGGAGGGAAATGGGGATGTTTATCCTGGAGAAGAGGAGGCTCAGGGGAGATGTTTTCTCTTGACAGTACATGAAAGGAGCTCATGGCAAGGTAGGGGTTTTGGCCCTTCTCCAGGCAACTAGTGGTGGGACAATGGGAAATGTGCATGGAGAGGTTCAGGTTGGATATTGGGAAACATTTCTTCACTGAAAGATGGTTAAGCTTTGGAATGGGCTGCCCAGGGAAGTGCTAGGGACACCATCCCCGAAAATAAGCAAAACACGAGTAGAAATGGCCCTCTACAATCTGGTTTAGTTGGCATGGTGGCATGTCGTTGAAGGCTGGATTTGATGATCTTGATGGCCTTTCCCAATATTAATGATACTGTGATTGTAAGGAGAAGAGGGAAAAGAAACAGAAAAGTGTCACATGAATGTCACCCCTGTCACTTGGAAATCTTCCATCAAAACTCTTAGGAAGACTAAGGTTGTGTATTCAATATTCTTCCCAGAAAAGCAAAAATGTAAACTGCAACAGGCAGAAACATTCGACAGCACGTGTCACAAAGCACTTTGATACATTTTTATTACTGTGATTCCATTTTCTTCTGGAGGAGAAGGATGAACAAGTATTGAACTTCCCAGTTTCATGAAGTCACTTGCACTTCAGTGGACTTTTGAACGAGAGCAACGAGATGTCTGATTGTAGGACCCTCTAAATTAGGATAGGATAGGTAATGAGTTTTGGTCCCTGAGCATGGTATCACTTCCCAGTTCTGTGGAATGGCATGTTTCACAAGACTTCTGTGCAAGCTATAAATGGAGGCTGGTAACATGCCATTCACAAACCGCAGCCCTGCACTGGAGGAATTGCCCTCAGCTCTCCCCAGCCCTGCAGCTGACATCAAGGTGAGAGGCACACTTTGTGCAGGAGAACTGGAAGGGTTTCTTGGGCAGCTGCTGTGAAATGCAGGAGAAGGGAAGGAGGCTTTAGTGTTGGGTGAGAGTTTCAGCACAGACGTGAGGGTCTGCTGTCTGCATGTGCAGAGACTGGACCCATCTTTCAGGGGAGGAGGAGATGGCTGCTGCAGGAGAAACAAACCTCACAGGGGAGAGGGTGGAGAGAGACAGTGACACACAATAGTGAGGGGTGAATGTGAGAGCATGTTACAACTTACTCTTGGGCATACATCTAACCCAACACGCACAATTAATTAAAAGTGGGCAGTTGTGGGTACATATCTCATTTTACTTTTTCCCTGCAAATACAAATGACTATGTAAAGCCTTCATTTGCTTCCAGCTGTTGTTACATTTATTTATTGTTCAAAATGTTTTGCATTTTCTTTATTTCCCCATGCTCTCCACCATTTTGTGTAAAGGCTTCTTACAAGCATTGCTTGTTTTCTGTCTTCCTTTTGTGCAGGCTATCATCCAAGGCCTACAGCAAGCACTCTCATCTCCAGAAGTCTTACTGAGATGGGAAAAATCATAATTTATGAGCATGCCAACTTCAGGGGTGTGTCCAGAGAAATCACTTCTGACATTTCCAATCTGGGACGTTTGGATTTTAATGATATTATTTCCTCAGTGAAAGTAATTGGCCAGCCTTGGGTGGCTTATGAGCACATAAATTATACAGGCAGGTTAATGGTACTTGAGGAGGGAGAACATGACTATGTTGGTAGAAGCATGAATGATACGATCAGCTCTCTGCAGATGATCACTGAAGATCTGCATGATCCCCAGATCACTCTCTATGAACACCCCAACTATCAAGGGAGGAGCAGGGTAATCAGACAAGCAACCAACCTGGCTGCAGGATTCGACAATGACATCATGTCTTCTCACAAAGTCCAGAGAGGTGCCTGGCTGCTGTTTGAGCACAGTGATGGAAGAGGAATTCAATACCTTGCTCGAGAAAAAGATAACCTTCCACATTACTCAGCAATTTACCTCAATGACAGGCTTTCCTTCCTGCGTCCTCTTCGCCCTGGCCGCTCTTATTAGAATGCAAATCCTCCAAAGGTGAGGAAGATGCAGCACCAGCAAGAAATTTGAGATCTAGATTTCTCCTTCTGCTTGTGTAGCTTTTTTTCCGCGGGAGCTTTCTGCTATGCTGCACTGCAGATGTGTACTTCCCTATCCTGTCTTGCACTATTGTCCCATCCCAAAAATGAAAGGCTTATCACGGTTGATCATATGAAAGGGTGTCCAAGCTAAGAGGCATGCCAGGGATGTTGTAACCTAATGCACTCCCAGCTGGCATTCCGAAGTCCTGCGCTATGGAATGTAGAAGCGTTGCATGTTGTCTCTGTTGTTAAGTGAAACAGAAAATGGAAGTGTAGGGCCAGCATCGGTTTCTTTTTAACTTGCTTTACAAAGGTTCCATGGCCTCTGCCATTGCCTGTAATCCATTTTGTATCGGTGCCATTAAAGAATCTTTTACAACCAGCAGTGGGTCTGTTTCGTGCGTCTTTACAACAGCTAAATATTGCTCTTTCATGGTGAGATATTTCTGTGTATCCAGAGAATGGTTCATGCTGTCAGTTGCAAATATTTTTCCTGGATATCTCCTGGAGAATTATATCTCCTTCCAGTTTCACTGTT